>JAGFPH010002047.1:34678-49096 GCA_018207615.1 Philaenus spumarius
TAGTGTAGCAGA
The DNA here is from genome assembly GCA_018207615.1 of Philaenus spumarius. Classification (NCBI taxonomy): domain Eukaryota; kingdom Metazoa; phylum Arthropoda; class Insecta; order Hemiptera; family Aphrophoridae; genus Philaenus; species Philaenus spumarius. Next base: position 34,691 of record JAGFPH010002047.1, read on the forward strand.
TGCAGAACTAAGATGTCCGGTAACAGTCACAACATCCATAAATGAGGCTGTAGTGAGAGGAACATTCAACTCCATTTGTAATAGTTTGATGGTTCTTGGTTTCCAAGTAACTTCGAATATAAATATATATAGGATAAAATAATAATAATAATAATACTAAGCATTACCTGTTACCGATCCGTCGTGCAACTTATTGGTTAGACTTAATTGTTACTTACGATGCGTTTTGGGATCACAATCCCATTGTCAAATTATTAAATTTTGTACATATAAACACTAAACAATTTTAAGACACAAAAATACACAATACTGAAAACACTTAATCTATTAAATGTTCCGCAAAGTTTGAATTCACTTTACACATGTTATTATGTGGCAAGTGTTCTTTAAACGCTCTGTCTGTTCTCCAACAAAAAAACTGTCACAATCATTTCAGTTAATTCTGTACACACCCGACTTCCTTTCAGTTGGAGAAAAAGGTTTGGGCCGTAATAACTTTTGAACATTATTTTAAATGGACTCTCGATGGTAAGGCTTTTTCCTAAATCCGGCCAACTGACGGCCACATTAAGCCGGACTAGCGAGGTTGTACTCTACTACACTCGTGCTCTGTTTTACCCTGTATGAGATCTATTTAACGATAACAAACTTAATGGTTTTCAGAAAAAGTTTTTCAATTCCACTTGTGTTGCACTTGGTAACTTTATTTTTATTTTTTTTTAAATTATTTTTATTCTAAATTTGAGAAAATATAAAATGCCCTTGTAAAGTTTCTTTATAATGCAGTAGCAAAATGAAGGAACTACTGTGACACACAGATGATGTAATGATTGTTATAAAACTTGTTTTGTTGTAAGATGAAAAGCACCAAAAGGTTATCTTGCAAAAAAAAAAAAAATATTTTCATACTACACAACATCCATGGTCCACATCCGGATTGAAACAGAAAACCTTAAGCTTTGGAGCCTGGTACACTAACCCTCATCTAAAAGCTGCTGAGTGATTGTGAAACTTCAAGGGGTTTTAGTGGATATGGAAAACATGTTTACCTACATTTCTTGTTTAAAACCTCTGCGTTAAAGCATCAACCAAACTAACCGGTAAGCCTACATATTATAGTGTTTGATATACTGCGGTATGTTTAAACGGTATTTAACAATCTTATCCGCAAACGACTTTAACGGCACTAATGGTTACACTAGCCACAATTATTTACCTATATTATCAAAGTACTCTAGCATAATTATACAGGGTGATTCAGTAAAGCGTAGCGGGCTATGCAGATTCAGATTCTACATGCAAAAATAAGTCGAAAATGTAGTATAATTTTTTTTTTGATTTCGGCTTTGTTTAATCGTAATCCACCATTTTGTTTTTTTACAAAAACTCACTGTAACTCTGGAAATAGATAAGATATCGAGTTCAAATTTGGAATAAGCATTTTATAAGTTACGATTAACAAGTGTACCAAACACAAAGAATTTATTTTTATAATTTTCAAAATGGCGGCCGTTACAAATTTTTAACGTGGACTATCTTGAAAACTGTTAACTTTACAAAAAATGTACAAGAGACAAAATATTTTCCTTTTTTAACGACAGACAAAATGCATTTATTGTATTTTCAATAGGTCAAAGAATAACCGAGTTATCGACAAAAAACTAAAAAACATAAGTTCTTGGTAATTGTCTACAGTAACCAAAATTAGCCTAAAACCATAATTTTTTGTAAATTTAACAAATTGTTTAGTTATTTTTGTAGCGGGCTATGCAGATTTAGATTCTACGTGCAAAAATAAGACGAAAATGTAGTATAACATTTTTTCGATTTCGGCTTAGTTTAGCCGTAATCCGCCATTTTGTATTTAAAAAAAAAAATATAACTCAAAAGCCCTTGGAGATATTTTTATGAAATTTGGTATACACTTTAACTCTATAGCTATAAACATTTTCAAAAATATCTTCAATCAGACTCATCAAATTTCAAAATGGCAGCAATTTAAAATTTTCTTGAACGTAAGCCCTATAATAAAACACAAATCTCAATAATAGACGACAAAAATTGGATAGGCAACAACCTAAAACGGCTAAAACACAACTTACCTTTAAGTGGGTCCTTAAATTGGAGGCAGAAATTGCTGAAGCCTTGATTATTTTAAATTTTGGTAAACACAATATAGGCATTTAAATGTTAAACTATTTCCCTCCCTTGTTATTTGTTCATAAAAGTTTGAAATGCCTGGCCACAATAAAGACATAATAAAATTAAAAAGTAAAAAAATAAAATACTGCTACACTAGACCTAACTCACTATTAACAATTACTAACTCACTAAATAAAATATAAACTGTCAATCACTATAACAGGGCAAAACAAATTAAACAACTTGAAATACAGGTATAAGGTATCTGGGCTAATAGCTAGTTCTATCTTTCTTTAGACACCCCACCCCTTACGACCGGCCAATAAGCAATAAATAACCCAAACTAAGGAATATTGAATATTGTCACGTCAGGCAACGATTTTTTAATCGTCAATTACAAGTCTGCTAATATAGCACAGAAGTTTAAGTTGCAGTTAAAAACCATACTATAACAGTTAATGCATTAATTTAACAGTTGGTTAACAAACATTTATAAAAACAATTCTATAGCTAACCTAACTTTACTTATCAAAATATGTTATAAAGTTAACGATAAAATCTATGTAAATACCAAATCGTACTATGGTAACTTTATACCTACTTCCACAAATTGGTAATTTTATATGTGGATCATAATGGCCTGCAACCATTGTTTTTTGAGGGTTAATTTTGTATACCTCTATTTATTTTCAAGTGTTTCTGACAGTTTTCAAGGAATTTTATTATTAAATTAGTGCTGTAGTGTGTTAGATTTTATCTGAGTGGAGAAAATAAAGTAAATAAAGGACCATAGAAAGGACCTAGTTTATTAAGTACACCACTAAAACTCTATAGGAAAACTCCCTGCCTAAAATATCCATCACTAAACATTTATATTTATTACATATTTTGGCTGTCAGGTACACATATAATTTTACTTTTTAACATCAGGATCACAAATAGGCAAACATAAAATATTATTTAAGCCTATCGAAGAATTCAGTTCAAAGAACATTAACATTTTGTAATTTGTAATAACTGTGCCAAAAATTATATTAAATTAAATCTATGACAATTGTTTTTTCAGAAAATTGCGTATACAAATTGTAATACACGGCATTTGGAGAGTATGTATAAACTCTTGTTCACGAGAGTGAAAACTTAAAATTAAAATATAAAAAGTGAATAGCAAACATAAACCAAGATGTCTAGATCTATGATGTTACCTAACCTAAAAACAGCAAGAAAACCAGGACTAGAAAAACTTAAAAAATAAAATAAAAATAACTTAAAAAATAAAACTTAAAAACAAACTAGGTCAGAGAAACTAAGAATCACAGACACGCTTGACAACACAATGACAAAAGATTTTATATACAAATAATGGCAAATGAACAAAATGTTTAAATAAGAACAATACATTAGAAACCAATTTTTAAAAATATCAAATTTGATGTTGGCGCAAATTATATCTGTAATTGCTGTCATAAAATTTGATATTCATCACAGTAAATAGCTGTCTGTTTTGATTTGAAAATGACCTATTCAAACTGTTAAGCGAAAAGCAGGTAACTTAGATAAATTAGTAAGCTGCATTAAAACTATTAATTCCACAACATGCATTAGATTCTGCAAGACATATCTACCAGATCTTGTCTTTCTTTTATTTTATTACTTTTATATTATGATACAAAAAGTTAACAGGCTACACAAATTTGTTTTGAAACCAACTGTTGATTCAATTTTCATGATTTGTCGGTAAATCGACTAGGGGAAAGAGTTTTTGTTTTAGATTGTAGTTACATAGTTAAAATTCAGCCAATGTTGCCACAGTTAACACTTCTATAGGTGTTGGTTGCTGGACAGATTTCATCCGACATCTCCACAGTTAAAACCACTCTCAGAATGTTATTTCACAGTTTTTGCTCAAAGGTATTTAACACAAATTACTAAAATTATAAAGATTATTTGAAAGCTAGGCCAATTGTGTAATATCTAAGTTATAACAATTGTATGATATTGTTAATTCTTTAAACATTGTTAATGCAACAGTATAATTCATGAAAATAGTCCTCAGGATATACATATTCCAAACATAATTGACCTTAAAACTGCTCCATTAATTGGTATAAATATATATCTTGGACATTGTTCCCTCCTTAGGGGTACTTTGGAGTATTTTATGAAACACATATTATTGCATGGGATGTTGTCGGGAGACACTTACGTCTGTTAATTTCTTTATAACAAATTGTCATTGCTTGTAAAGTGGGATCATCTCGTGGAACTTCTTTGCGAACGGATTCTAATATTTCTTCACTCTCATATTCTTTGCCCATACGCAATAACGCCAATGCTTTCAATACCTGAAAAAATAAACGAAAATTGTATACATTTTCAAATAAGTGCAATTTTTGTTTTATTTATTCACAAGTTATGGAGGGCACTTATAAAACATGAGACACATGGCGTACTGAAGGCTTTTGCTAGAAAAACCATTCCATCTTACAAAACTTAGAGAAAAATATTATGACTTAATTTTTTTGGTTTTTGATAATGATACGGTAGTTTTAGTTTCACGTTAAAAAACTTACTAAGACTATGAAAAAAATCGGCAACTAAATTTTTCTTTTGTTGTAACCAGTGTTATAATTAGAACATTTTTTATTTGGACATCTAAAAAATGTGGCTTTACTGCTACAACTTCCCAAATACAGGGTCATCGAAAAAGAATACTTATATTTGAGAAATTAACTACTTCAAGTAGGATGAACATATTGAGGCGAATATGGCGTCAAAATAAAGAGGAAAGTTTGGAGGTTTTTTTTTACGTACCTATATGTTTCTATATGTGCCCCATTAGAAGCACAACAGACATCGAAACAATAATCGATTTCTCGCCTCGTATGCTGGAGCATGTCTGGAGTGACAGTAGAGATGGCAGCAACTATCCTTTCTCTGAGATGCACTATATCACAAATTTTGTCAGTATACACAATGTTTTTTATGTATTCCCAGAAAAAAAAGTCCATTGGTGTGAGATCTGGGCGGCCAGGAAATAGTGCCACCTCTACCAATCCAACCGTTTTGAAACTGGATATTCAGTGCGCCCCGAACAGTTCTTTTGTAATGCGGCGGTGCCCCATCTTGCACGAACATTACACGGACACCAGTTTCGTGTTCGAATTGTTCTATCTGAGGAAACACGCATAAATCAAGCATATCCAGGTAAACGTCACCAATAATTGTTTCCTCAACAAAAAAAAAAGGAGCCAAAAACTTAGTCACTCAGTAACTCGCACCACACATTCACTTTTGGAGAGCCATGAATGTACTCGTGTATAACTTTTGGTTGTTTGAATCCCCAAATTATACAGTTGTGACGATTAACACATCCGTTGGGGAGGAAAGTAGCTTCATCAGTAAAGAGTATCCGACTTAAAAAATTATCATGGTTGTCAATTAATTTCTTCAAGCATAGAAACTGCAAAACTAGCATGTTTTTCCCGGTCGTTTGGTTTAATTTCATGCCTAAGTTGAATTTTGTAGGAGTACAGTCTTAATTTTTTATGGAGAACATTTTGGATGGTAGTCCTAGGTATTCCTAGTTCCAAACTTCGATGAGCAATACATTTTTTAAGACTTCTAACACAAGACAATCGAATACGCTCAACATTTTCATCCGATGTTCTTGGCCGACCTGGTGATTTTTGTTTGTCTACACTTCCTGTGTTTTTAAATTGATTATATGGCTTTATGGTTAGGTTTATCGCAACAACCATAAGTTTGTCTAAAATTACACTGAACACGCACAAGTGATTTTAGATCCGCGAACTAAAGCACACAATGACAGCGACGCACAACGCTATTTTTAGAACCAAGGACGACGACCTATCAACAAAAATGTTTTTAATCTTAACAAAATATTATAACTTTGCCTTGCTTTTTCTAGCCTATTCTATTATATACTTAAGATCATTACACAAACTTGAATTTTGAATAATTAATTATTTGTTCAACCAACTTATTTCAAAAAATATGAAAATCAAAACAAATCTATGGACAAAATAATTAGTCTCCTAAGGTAAATAAACAAATCTATGGACAAAATAATTAGTCTCCATAATATAAGGTAAATTATAAATACAAAATTATGGACCACCATACTTAATTGTCTCAGATTTATACCATTAAAACATTAATTGCTGGCTACCAGCCATTAATTTAGGCAAAGGTTACAAAAATAATAGTGGAACTACAGTAAAGACCACGAAAGAATACCTTAGAATAATCTTTAGACATTCCTTAACAATAACCCGAAGAGTTTGGGGAAATATTTTGTTCTAAAGATTTGTTTTTAATTGTTAACTATACTCACGGCCATGAAATTAGACAGGTGAGAGAAATGGCGGTGTTGCCAGATATGGAACTGCAGTAAAGACCACGAAAGAGTACCGTTGAGGGACGGGCTTGTGTACACCGAGACCTTGAACGCTCCAATCGCCTTAGTGCGACGTTGTCACGTTCTTTCCACGATTCTAACTGAACGCAGCTGTCTCAACGCATTTATAATTCTTTAAACTGTGCGCTCAAGCCTCGAACGGTAAATAACAGGAGTGTTCGAGACTAGAAGATATGGTAACGCTATGCGCGCCCATCCTATTGGCCGCCACGCAACGGTATTCTTTAGTGGTCTTTACTATAGGTTATGTTTGTGGTTGCAACAAAATCATTTAGAAGTCAGGTTTTATCTATACTTATAAAAGCCAAATACCACTCATTGATTAATTGATGTTTCTCAAAAACCATACCTCTAGGAACTTGAAATTTGGTACACACATTTCTCATAGCCATTAGAGGCGCACTAACAAAGGATTTAAAAATATTTGGCCTGTAAGGGTTGAAACAACCCCTAAAATAATAAATATTGTTTGTTATATAAATCAAAAACCTTACCTCCTAGGAACGGAAATTTGGTACACATATTGCTCATAAGCGCTAGAGGCGCACTAAGAAATAATTTTAAAATATTTTACCTTTAAGGGTTGAAACAACCCCAAAATCAATAAGTATTGTTTGTTAATTTCCTTAAAGCTAAAAACTAAAATTTTGTCTATTTATTTCTTACACGATAGATATAAAAAGTAAACCAGCTTTACATTTTGTCATGTTCTGCTAAAGGGGTGAAAATTTAGTAACAACCCCCAACCCCTAACATTAAAATATTAATTGAATAGCGCCTAGGAACGTGAAATTTGGTACACATATTGTTCAATAGGGGCTAGAGGGGAACTACGAAAGGATTTAACATATTTGGCTTTTAAGGGTTGAAACAACCCCTAAAATAATAAACATTGTTTGTTATACTTTCCTTAAAGCTTAGAAAGCTGAAATTTTGTACATTTATTTCTAACAAGATACATATAAAAAAATATGTATTTTTTTTTTACATTTTATCACGTTCTGATAAGGGGTGAACATTTAGTAACAACCCCTATAACTATAAATATTATAGAAGGAAAGTGAAATATTTGATGTACACATATTGCTTGCTCATAGACGCTAGAAGCGCACTAAGATTTTTAAAATGTTTGGCCTTTAAGGGTTGAAACATCTCCTAAAACAATATATGTTGTTTGTTTACTATCCTTAGAGTTGAAATTTTGTACATTTATTTCTAACAAGATACATATAAAAAAATAAACCAGTTTTACATTTTATCACGTTCTGATAAGGGGTGAACATTTAGTAACAACCCCTATAACTATAAATATTAATTTAATACCGCGAAGGAAAGTGAAATATTTGATGTACACATATTGCTTGCTCATAGGCGCTAGAAGCGCACTAAGGTTTTAAAAATGTTTGGCCTTTAAGGGTTGAAACATCTCCTAAAACAATATATGTTGTTTGTTTACTTTCCTTAAAGTTGAAATTTTGTACATTTATTTCTTACAAAATACATATGAAAAGTAAATGAGTTTTACATTTTGTTACGTGCTGCTAGGGGTGAAAATGTGTTAACAACCCCTAAAAACAATAAATATTAATGTTCATACTTTCCTTACAACTAGAGCCGAAATTTTGTATATTTATTTCTTACACGATACATATAAAAAGTAAACCAGTTGTACATTTTGTTACATACTGCTAGGAATGAAAATGTGATAACAACCCCTAAAAACAATAAATATAAATTATTATACTTTCCTTAAAGCTAGAGAGCTGATATTATGTAATATTTCTTACAAGATACATAGTATACAAAATAAACCAGTTTTACATTTTGTTACGTGCTGCTAAGGGTTGAAAATGTAATAACAAACCCTAAAAACAATAAATATTAATTGGTATTCTTTCCTTAAAGCTAGAGAGCTGAAATTTAGCACTTACTAATTTTAAGAAAATATTTTAGACGTAAGCTGAGCAAAACTATCCCGATCTATGGATTCACATATTAAATTAAAGACGTATCTGGGTGATCTGCAAACATCCAGCTAAGACTGCGATTTACCAGTCTGTAGATTTATCGGTTGAAAAAAAGACGCTCTTCACTCTGAATTTTTTATTTATTTAGCATACATTTATTAGCACATTTATATTTATTTAGCACCGTGACGAAGACGATTGACAGGCAGCCAGTGAACAATACATAGGCCTGCCAAACTAGACCTACATGTTATAATTCACTTTCATGAAATACCTAATAGATGAAAGTAAATGAGAGAAAAATGTGACAATTAATTATGAATCATGGTGATGCAACAAACAAAATCCCTGTAGCGAAGCACGGGTATTCAGCTAGTATTTGAATAAATTTACTCATTCAGTTTACAACATCCTTAAGAAAAGTTACAATAGCATTTAAGTAAAGTTGAAGGAAATAAACAAAACTAGATGAATACAATAAACTCATTCTGAAATTTAAATCCTTCTTTATAGGCATATATGATAATGTTTGATTAAATAGAAGCTTAACTTCTTTAAATAAAGCTAGAACAATAAAACATTGTTACAAATTAAACAGGTGGGAATTTAAATTTATGAATCACAATAACCTCACTACCTAAACTTTTCTGAAATCAATTGAAATCAATTCATTTACTAATTATTAGCTCTGTACAATAGCAAAATATCAATGAATCGTAGATCAAATGTAAATATGTCTTTTACATAACTTCGCATTAGTTATGCAATAAATATTTAAAGCCTTGGACACAGGTAAGTAAAAATATATAGGCAAACATAAATTAGTTTTGTTTACAAAACCCACCAAATTTGTCAAAATTACGAATTACACTTGGGTCCGAATATAAACCAACATTGACAGTACATTGTCGATACTATAGATAAAGTTACTTGACGGCGACCTGCACAAAGAAATCTCGCACATTTAGGAGAGATATAGACATACACACTTTTTACTATCTCCATCTCTTTCGTACAAGTACCTACTAAAAACTGGTCACCGTCTAATAAATCTTTATCTGCTAAGAAAAGTAAATATTAATGTGAAAAACTTGTTAAATTGTTTATATGTATGTGTGTTTTATTATGTGTTGTATATATTTATTAATGTGACTGTGTTATAAGTGATCTGACGATGACATCACAGATGTTGAAACCGGTTAGCTAGTAAAACTAAATAAAGCTAAATAAATAAGGATAATGACAGATCTAATAAGGTAATAAACTTTTGTAATTACTATAGGATCCTGGAGGTTAGAAGTACAAATATGTTTAATTTAGGAAAGTTATTTGCACCAATTGCATTACCATACAATGCAAGAAAATAAATAAACAAGACTTTTATGGGTAAAAATTTACTTTAACTTGTCAATCGATTTCTAAGGGAATTTGATATAATATGAAAGAACACATCTAACTGATTCTAAAAACAACAAAAATTTTCCCGGTAAATAATATTTGTAGGAGTTATGAAAGAAATAAAAGTTGAAATTGTATAGGTTAAGTTTCGACTTTTCTGCGATATTTGACGTAATTATAACAAAATAAATCACTTCACATACACCAAACATGTAAGAATTAAATAAACTAAACAATATTAACCCCAAAAGTATCCACAAAGCAAGAAAATGTGAAAATAATGTAACAAAACGTAAATTACGAAAACAAATACATCGAACAATAGAAAGTACAGTATAACTGCGTATTTAAAATGGAAATTCATCAACGTTGCCAAATCGAACAATAGGTTATTGTACTGAATAAGGTGTGTATAAATCAAGGTAACTAGATAGTAAAGGTTGCCTCATTCGAGAAATATCAAAAAAAAGTGGACGTTTGAGTTTGTTTACATGACTATGAGGCAACCTTTACTATCTTTATACCTTGTTTATAAATCTCTATTTGAAACCAGGGCTATAGAATACAAGGGCTAGACCAGCCCGCCAAGGAAAGCGTTCCCGTGCTGCCCGTGTGATGACGTCACGGTGGTAACTAATGCTCCGTTCCCACCGCTTCTCATAATTATTCTTTGCTACAATAATTTCAATTTCTTAGCTAACCTGTAACATTTTTATGAAGCGCTCTTCTTTAATTTTAGTATTAACACTACACAAAGCAATAAGTAGACTGTAAGCAATTAGTCTAAAAATGTAAGAAGAAGACAGGGTTACAATAAAACTAATTTGTAGTGTACTAATGTTAGAATACTTTTTTAATTTGATTCTCTGAAACATTTCTGAAAACTAAATACGAAATTGAACAAAATGTGTCACATTATTGAAAATAATTGTATTTATTACAATACACCACCAAAACTTGAATGTCATACTGCAGTTTAATAAAACATGTGTAATACTTATAAAATAAAACAAAATCATAAAAGTTATAAATACTTATACATAATGAGTAGCTTATATGCAGATATGCACATGACATAATAATTACTGCTTTGATAAAATATTTAAAAAATAAAATAAAACTGCTTTATAGAAATTTTCCTTCCCCAGGCCTTAGGGAATACTTAATTTAATACTTGAATTTAAACAATTGAACAATTTAAATTGACACTGTGCAATTTAATTTAGTCTAGAAGTTTGACTTAAAGTTATGTTTTATTTTTTTATTTTTGTCATCAATAATTTTATTATTCTAGGTTTAAATTTGATTATAATTATTTTTATATTATATATTTATTTATATCTAATTATTCTGACAATTTTAAGTGCATTTTGCTAGTAAAGATTTTTTTTTAAACATTCTAACTTTATAGCTGCAGAAGAAATTACTTGAGGACCTTGATAACTTTTCAACATAAAGTAATCTCGCTGGCAACTTTTACATTAAATAAATAATATTTTTAATGTTTACATCGAAGTGGTTTAAATTGTTTTCCTTTTTTAACTGTATATATTTAAACATTTTTAGGTTTTGTATTTTTATGTACTTGTTTTCAAGATAAATTATCATTTCTCATTTGTCAATGTAATTTTAAATTATATGTATTATTTTGATTTTGTTAATGTACAAAAGGAACAGCAGCAATACATTTTCATTTCATTTCATTTTAATTTGAAGCTGATAACTTAAAATTTGTTGTTTTTAAATTTTGAGTTATCGATAATTACTGGTGCTCTAAGTTTAAATTTTATTATTACTTATGTATTATATATTTATTTATTTGTATCCCATCATTCTGAAAATGTTTCATCTAATGTCCTTTATTGGTAAAAGTGTTTTTAGAATATTCAAGTAACACTGCAGACAATATTACTTGATAATCTTGGTAATATTTCATACAGTAATCTCGTCTGCAAAGTAACATTAAATAAATAAATACCTTGCTAAACATATAATTTAAGTGATTGTGTATATTGTATATTTTTTTAAAGAAATTCATGGAATGCCTCTTTGAGAAAATTAGCCTTGAATGTGTGCCAAAAGGCGAAAATCTCGTGGAATTAAATACTTCCTTTAAACACTTGTACTGAAAAAAAATCATTGCTCAATATTAACCAAACTCGCTAAACATATAAATTCGGTGATTGTGTGTATTGCATAATTTTTTAAAGAAATTTGTGAAATGCCTCTTCGAGAAAATTAGCCTTAAATATGCGTTAGAAGGCGAAAATCTCGCGGAATTATATACCTTTTTTAAACACTTGTACTGAACAAAATAATTACTCAGTATTCACCAAACTTGGTAAACATATAATTTTAGGTGATTGTGTGTATTGCATAATGTTTTAAAGAATTATCGTCTGCAACGTTATATCAAATAACACGTGAGAGCTAAGGCGAACCGTGCTTACGCGGCGTGTAATGGTACCAGAGTGACGTCACATAGGAGGGGGGGCGAGAGGTAGTTTGGGACAGTCGGCGAGCGTCAACATCAAAGGAGTGGTCCAGCCCTTGTATTCTATAGCCCTGATTTGAAACCTGTGTACTACTAAACAGCTGACCGCAACATTTGAATCTCATTGGTTTTGTAATTAATTACGTATTATGTATGTATGTATGTAACTAATTCGTCATATTATGACTTTATATAATTAGAATTAAAAAAAAACCAGAGGACTAACCTAAACTGTTTAGTCACAGTATGTTGCCGATAACAGTATGATTATAATATTTGTATGATTATAATATTTCGTCGTATTATCACTTTATATAATTAGAATAAAAAAAAAACCAGAGGACTAACTTAAACTGCTTAGTCACAGTATGTTGCCGATAACAGTATAATTATAATATTTTGTCGCATTATCACTTTATATAATTAGAATTAAAAAAAACCCAGAGGACTAACCTAAACTGTTTAGTCACAGTATGTTGCCGATAACAGTATAATTATAATATTTCGTCGTTATTATCACATTATTTATAATTAGAATGAGTTGCCTAAACTGTTCGTTTCTACACAAAAAAGAACAAGAACAATCCGGCAACACTGGGAGGACGGTGAGAAAAACATGTCGGCACTTTACAATATAAATTTCCATAACAAATTTTTGATTTGAAAGTTTTTAATGTTGTACGTGTTGAAGATGGTTAAATATTAGTTTCCCGGTATCAGTGAAGTGTATAAATACTATATTTATTAAGAAAAAAGTTCAGGTTTGTGTGTTTATAGTAGTTTTGATTGACAAGTTAAAGTAAATAAATACCCTTTTATGAGTTGATAAAGTTTGGCACTTTTACGTACTTATTGCATTTATGTTTTGCGACAAACTGTAAGCTTTTTTTTTAATATGTTAAAATGAAATACGCGGTTCTAGTGCATGACGTGGTGACCACAGGTTGTAATAGAACTACACTTTTTCCTTTATAACCTATATAATGAAATTAGACACTTCACTGATCACGGGAAATCAATTATAAACAATCTAAAACAAATACAACTTAAGAAATTACCAAACCAAAAGTCGCTTATGGGATTTAACATAAAGAATCTGAAGCCATTTTTATTACACGATCTAACAGGGTTGCCAGATTTGTTGGGACTAGAATAGAATGTAAAGAAGTAAAGCCGTGGTCAGACTAGGCTAGTTACCAGCCGCTAGTAACTAGCCTCTGGTGATATTACCAGCAACCAGCGTAGTCTGACCCAGCACTAGCAGCAGGATAATGCCAGCGGCAAGTATTTACTAGCCGAAAACAGAAGTCGAACATGTTTAACTTTTTAACGCTAGCTACCATCCGCTAGCAGTCACGTGACCTCCTCGATGGCGCCAGCCAGCCTATGTGAGCCCCTAGTAGCTCACTATATAATTAATTAATATAATAATATTAATTCCCTATATAAAATTACAACTATATGTGGAATTAAATTACTGTATACTAAAATGTTGAATTAATTCTGTTGAACCCTGGTCTTGTAACCATTATTGTGTTGTCATTGATTTTTTAAATTTTTTTATAATCAATATTTTAAATGCATTATATTGGTTATTATTGTCACGTTTATTAAAATAACATTCATAAAATGAGTAGTTATTATTAACGGCTAAAAAATCTAAACTCAGAAACGAAATTGTAGGTAGGCATAGAATTTTTGTTATTTAATATTTATTATAATACTGTGCACTATGCTTAAAGATTTCTATCTAAATATTAGTCCAGTCAATATGTACTTTGAGGTGGAAAAAAATCGGAACTTTCTGAAACTTTGGGGTGTTGTTTGGGACCAACCACTAGTGTTAAATCAAAAAGATCGCCCTGATTAACCCATTGCAAATTTTAGGGGGGCCAAAAAACCGCGATTTTTTGGGACTTTTTCAGTTTTTGGGCCATAACATTTTTTCCTTGCATCCTACGACT
>JAGFPH010002047.1:49496-84278 GCA_018207615.1 Philaenus spumarius
AGTCGTAGGATGCAAGGAAAAAATGTTATGGCCCAAAAACTGAAAAAAGTCCCAAAAAATCACGGTTTTTTGGCCCCCCTAAAATTTGCAATGGGTTAATCAGGGCGATCTTTTGGATTTAACACTAGTGGTTGGTCACAAACAACACCCCAAAGTTTCAGAAAGTTCCGATTTTTTTCTAGCGACCCCCGATTTTTAGTACATATTGACTGGACTATATAGGCCTACCTAAAATGCAGTTTAAAAAATGTTTTTGCAAATCCCGTCCAAGGTTTTTAAAAACTAGGCCTAAAGATAATATTTGTCATATATAATACGGCGATAAAAATAACGAAAATCGCGGTATTATATAGAAACATTTAATCAGTTTCATATCACTATTCATTTTCATAACATTCATACGATATTCTAAATGCAGATGAAAATGAAGGCAGGATTTACAAACCCACATAGTACATATTTATATGAAAAAAATAAATAGCTGATGTTTTCAAGACAACAACAGTCACTTTACTAGCGGCTAGTAACTAGCCTTGCACATTCAAATGTGAACCCTTTCTCCTGCGCTGGTTGCTGGTGATATTACCAGCGGCTTGTTACTAGCGGCTGGTAACTAGCCTAGTCGGACCGCGGCTTAAGCCGTGCTACCTATAATATATATATATATATATATATACCGTATATATTATGTTAAGAAATTAAAAACCTTTTTAGCAAACTAAGAAGCGTTGCAAACTTAAATATGTTTACATACTAAAAACATTCTGAGACTAGAGACTGTAAGTTAGAACTTCAGGCTATTTTTGTTTTATATATAGCCTATATATATCATCCTAAGTTATGTTTAGAAATTAAAAACCTTTTTTAGTAAACTAAGAAATGTTAAAACGTATATATGTTTACATATTAGAAACATACCGAGACTAGAAACTGTAAGCTACAGTGTTACAAGATAGAACTTCAGGCTATTTTGTTTTATACACATATAAGTTAAAAAATGTGTTCAATGTGGCAATATTTTTTTAAATCAATATTCTATCCCAACCCATTAGCATTCAATGTTATTTCATACGGTTAATTGTTTTAAAACTCAACGTCTTGGAAACTTATTTAGCAAATTGGCATACATATTCGTGATTTCTTTCATTTAGGCCTAATTTTGTTTAGTCTATTTATTGTTTATCTTATTTGGTGCATATTCAGTATTTGATTCTTTTATTTAGTGTAAAAATATCAAAAATGACTGAAGTTAACCTCTATATTTTCGAGTTTTATTTAAGCCAATCTCGTATTTTCTATAATATTTATTTCCTGCGAATATTTTTGGCATTTTTACAGTCAGTTTAACATGTTCTTTCATAATATGAATTTTTTTCCAAAAACTTCTGGTCACCACATCCTACATTTTTACCAAATAGCCTAGACTGCTTTACATAGATTTAAGTGAGTCTCCTCACATTATTTACCAATCTCCCACACTGAATTAAAACTTGTACTAGGTCCTAATATTATGTATTTGATAAAAACTGTTTAACATTCAAAGTAAATAAATACATTTGAAACATTTGCGGTACCGTAAATTAATTTAATAAACACTCCAATATTTATGGCAAATGCATTTGATGAAGCAATTTTCAGCAAATATATCTGATTATAACTCATCATTTACACTAAAAATGCATTTGATAATAAAAACTTTAATAAAAAATTACTTATGGTAGGTACATGTATTTGATAAACACTCAAGTTTCGACTATGGTAACTTAATTTTTTTTTTAAAGAAGAAAATCTCAAGGGAAAACTAAAAAATACTTAGCCTAGTTTAGTTAAAACATTAAAAATTAACGTACCCTAGCACACTGCAATTGAGGCTGCTTTTTCAATACTTTTTCCGATTCTTGTAGAGCTCTTTTGTTGTTACCATTATCAAGCCAATCTAAAATGTAACAACCAGAAATTAAAATGACCAGTGTAACTAATATAAACATTAAAAATGTACACAATGTTGTGAGAAATTTTAAATTAATTGTATTTTTTTAAATTGTATATATTTGCCAATATAGGTTAGTATATATATTTGCCAATTTATATACACAATATATGTTTTGCACTGGCTATTTTGTGCAGCTTTTAAAATATGCATTTTTAGAAAATGACTAGGCCTAGAAGAACCTAACCTGAGTACTTAGCTTTTGTTTGAGTTACATAATTATGTAGCGAAAAACAGCCTAATAAAAAATATAATTATGTACAGAAACACAAATTATCACACTTACCATAAATAGGCCGTAGTCTTCTTTCAGCAACACTACTATCCACATGGTTTTTAGAAGCCATGTTAAAATACAAACTACTATTTTAATATCATGCTAAAGTAGACTTATTTCTGTTCCAGTGCCAATACTACCATGTATAGAACAACCAAATTCCCTTGTCCTTTGGCGGTGCACTGATTTATAAGGCATAAATCATAGATCGTACAAAAAACCCTTCGAAGCACGTTTTACGGAAAATATATATTTAATACTTTTATGCTATTTTTTTAATTCAAAGCACTATTTTATTCAACATAAATTTTTTGTAAATTTTTCGCTTGTTCAAATTTTATTTTTTTCGATGTGGTATCACCGTTGTGATAACCACTGTGCCTGTTCGGTCTTTGTCAAAAATGGAATTGAAAAAAACACATTTTTTAATAATTTTTTATTTTGTACTAAATTCAAAAAATTTACACACTTCTGGTATTGATTAAAATTCTTGTTTAGTCCTTTTGATGATAGGTTCGGAAACAATTATTTGTTCACTGAGCCACATGTTTCACACGCCCACTTTGATCTATGCACATCTTCCTTTGTTGAGCATTGAACACAGCGTCTTGGTATTGCTGTTACTGGCATGTGCGAGTTTTCTGTAAACCGTAGTCCCAGTACAACTTTCGGTTTGAAATTGTTTGTTGGAACAAATGAGCTTTTTTTTTTCTTCTTGTTCCTCCGCGAGGCACACCAACAAGAGCTCTTGAAACGCTTCATCTGAAGCAGAGCGCCCAAGGCAAGGCTTAAATCAGCGCTCCCGTCCCCGGTAAACTCGTAATTTTGTTCGTTCCAGTTGTGGTTTGGGGGTATGATATCCTAGTTCTTTAGAGCCACTTCATTATCCACCACTTATGGACCGCCGTGTTCCGGACTAGAAAAACGGCAGCTATTATAAATAACAGCATCATGTACCACAAACCCTCAACACTACATATTTTACATACATATACTAAGATTTTATTTATTTTTTATTTATGTACAAAATACAGTCTTTGATTTTTCATTATTTGTCCTTGTCTTTCGTGCTCTTTTTTGTCGTCTATATATAAACTTCAAACATTGAAAGGCATTCGCCTGGCTTTTGCATGAGCTAATGTTTTCAAAATTTTCCTAAAGTCTTAAGTGTTTTGCAGTGTCATTTTCTATTGCTAGAATGTCGAGAGAGTTCATCCTTTCCTGTGCCATTGTAGAGCGCAAATAAGTTTTTATAAGCTTAAGCTTACTAAAGCTTCGTTCGGCACTGTTCCTTGTTCACCGAGAGTTTAAAGTGAAGCACAACCTTACAATGCCTTACGTTAAGGATTTGGGCCAATGAGGAAAACGAACATCACGTGTGGGACGGGCGACTCTACGTATGATTCACAGTAGTTCTTAGTAAACAAGCATTCTCTTCACTGGCGCACCCTAACGTTCAGGTTCGTCCCTGCGGTAGGTCCGTGTAAGACAGTCTGCCCGGCCCATAAATATTGTAGGGGGAGGTGCTTCACTTTAAAATCTCGGTGAACAAGGTATAGCAACTGTCACTGGTATTGTTACACTCTTAATGCGACCCACAAGTCTGTAAACAAATCTTTACTTTTTGTGTTTTGATCATACTCAAGACTACTTTTGGTGTGACTTTGTTCTTTCCATGATCCAAAATCGAACTTGCATGTAAAAGTTCATGATACAGTTCAATGCCGTTGATATCAGACACTTTGGTTGTTTTTGTCAGTTAAGTGTCTTTCAAGGTCCAAACAACTTTGTTTTAGATTTTCTTTTCCTGGAAGTTGAGCAACATTACCCAAAAATCACCACACTTGTCGGTGTTTTTTCAACGCAGTTGACCTCTTCTTGAGTGAGTTCAAAACGTTATCCACTAATGGATAAAAAACTTCTCTCATAAAAGTTCCTTCAGGTGACGATTGCACTTCCTCAGAAGGCTCATACAAAACAACGCGTTTTCGTTTACGAATCCTTTTCTAGGAAAAACCAGGTTCGATACCAAATGCAGTAGCTATTTCTTTCTGTTTACATCGATCTTTGCATATAAGAATCAGTTGTCAATAATATCTTGACAATGATAGTGTTTCGACAATGTCGAAAATATGTTATTTACAAGAAACACATCTTCAAAAACTCGGTACCGAGCTCGTCTCTACTCATGTTTATTTTATAAATAAACGATCGCGCGAATTGTTTAGCTGTCGAGTGCTCGTCGAGTATTAAATCAGTATAGTGTAGGGAGAAGCTGGAGTACGCGCTTCGTGTATTCTCGATTCGCGTCGGATAAACTTGGTCATGTCGGCCGGGCATCGAAGAAGATACTCGGCCGATATGAATTTACTTTTCCGGAGAGTTTTGAGAAAGTAGATGGGGTCATACGAAGGGTCGCTTTCTGGAGAGAATTCTCTCTTGAAATAACATAGTTTTGGCGTTGGCATGAAGAAAATATTTTTTTACCCACGGCGGCGCCCCCCTATCGCGGCGCCCAAGGCGAATGCCTCGGTCGCCCCACCCACGCGACGGCCCTGATCTGAAGTCTTTCAGTGTGAGCTGTTTTTCTTCTGATAAACATGAGAAAATGATAAAAGAATTTAGGTACAGCTGTGGTGTCTAAAAAGTTCCAGAAAATCTCGTACCACCACTTTTTTGAGTTCCTGTCAATGAAGTATCTTGATTTCAACTTGTCCGCTTTATCAATATAGCCCATGTGGCATGTGGGTATTGTAGTCCTTTACTAATGTAGGACACGGCACAACTTTTATTTCTCCGCTTATTTATTCACCCACTTCAATTACATAATTGCCAGTGTCATCTGAAGTTGATTCATCTTCGATATCATCCGAATCAGGATCTGATGGGCAATGCCGAACTTATCTATGGGCGCACGGGGCGAGCGCCCGGGGCCCTCCCCGCGTAGGGCGGTTTTCTTTAAATTTAATTTTGACCAAAATTATTTAAACGTGTACCGAAGGCTTATTACATCTTAATGCGAACCACACAAAATGATTTCCTAGAAAACTCCGAGTGGCAATTAATTTCATACAGTTAAAAATAACCCGTGCGCTGTTGTATAATTTTGTAATTGTTAATATTCCTGGACGCCTTAACAAAGTAACTATTTTTCATAGATATAATAATATAAATAAGTGCTGCTCGCTGATGGCGGCTCATGCTATAGGTTCACTCCCAAGCAAATTGCGTTAATAACATAATATTTTAAGAACTATAAATATTTAGTAAGTTACTTGGTTTCATAAATCTAACAATGTAGAGTAAAAAGTTGTTAAAATACGACAGAGGGTTACAACCAGCGAGCGCAGAATACAATAGAGGTGCCACGCAGTAGCAGTTAGTTGAAGCCACCCGAAAGCGAGAAACACATCCAACATGGCGGCCGCAGAGCATGAGTCATCCTAGTGCCGAGCGGGTTTTTACATATAATATTTTAGTAAATCAAACTTTACTTTTCATCATTGAATTTAGTTTAAAAAGACGAACAATTTGGTGTTTTTATAATTTCTCTACGTCTGTTGGTTACAGAGATATTGAAAGTACTAAACACAGTACGTTGTCCAATGTTATTCTTATGGAGAATACGAAAATTGTATATCTTGCTTTGTTTGCATTAAAACATATGATTAGGTGTCTAATTTTGTTTGTGAACTGCCATGTGTTCCTACTTATATTGTTTTAACTTCCTCAGCATGTAAAGAGTAAAACAAATCAGACGAGGCAGAGTATTGGGGCTAACTTTTGTGGTAGACAGCGTGGAGTCGTGGTCCTCGACGGCGGGTGCGTACAACTAAACATAGCGGTTATTTACTTTGTATTATTGAAAAAACTATTAGTTCCATCGAAAATTGTTTGGAATGAAAATTTAAGATCATTTAATTAGCTACAACTTTCTCGCTGGAAGTTTGTTTCTACCTCAAACATAAAAAAAAGTTCTCGCATACTACCTTTTTCATGTCATAAATTTAATTTAATGTAAAAGGATTAGTTTTAATTATTATTTAATAAAAACACAATAGGTATCACACTTTCTACGAACACTGTTGCCAAATCAATATCCACCTACCTATGTATAAAATTTGGTAATTTTTGTCCCATCCTAAGGGGTTCAAATGACGGTGTTATCAAGGCGAGCACCGATTACAGAACTACGCATTTATGGGACCAACAACGTTTCTATACACATCAAAGATGGTTGACATGGCTTCAACCCTGCTTACTGCTATTTACGGGATGGCCTCTCTATTGTATTCTGTGCTCGCTGGTTACAACGTGCAGCTCTACTACATCGTTTTCAGCTGCTTGGTTCAACTGAAAAAAATAACCTCCTAGCCAGCGACGAAGGAATACTATAGACTGGCAAAGCCCTTGCACAACGCATTACGGCAGTTGAAGCCGACCACGCCCACTCTTAGGTGAAAACCACGCCCACTCTGCGACCGTTACACATTTTAATTCGCCGCGTTTCATTAACACCGTTTGAACACACACTTAGTGTTGAGATAAAATTCTGAAATTTTAAAATATTGCTTAAAACACTGTGACCGTGCTGACTGTATCAAACAAAAATAGAAAAATATATTTTATGTAGCGGGAAAAAATATAAAACAAAGAAAGTCAACATTGTGTTTAGACATATTGATGACATTAAATTTAGGAACAGCGAGAAAGTTTTGTATTTTTTGTGCAGGTAATTTGTCAAAGCGTAAAAGTTGTTGGAAATCAAACAAAAAAGAAAAAAATATTCTTTACATTTCTTTGTAAAATGCTTAGTTTAGCCTGTAAGCTGTGGTATAGTGACGAGTTGGTTTGATTGTTTTGTGAACCGGCATGCTGACAACACCATCGCTAATCTACTGTATCTACAAGTCTTGTCATTAATTTGTAGTGCTATTGCTTGTTATAAAAATATCACTATATTGTACCATACATTCATGGTCCGAGTAATTATAATTTAATAAAAATTGTTAATATATTAAAATTGTATAATAAGAACAATAACAATAAGGAAACTGAATGAGTTTTACGGTTTTGAAAGAAAACAACACTTTATTCAAAATTATAACTATAAAGCAATCTTTGCCCTAGAATAAAATATAAAACCACACCATCTTAAATCACAATTTTGCTAACTTTACTCACAAAAATATTCGCTAAATAGACAAAATTGCAAACTTAGAAAAAATCAAAGAAAATTAAAAATATAATTCCAAACAAACTAATAATTACTAATCATACTAATTATTTACTGATATACTATAAAACCTAGCCTGTAAACCTATAAAAACCTTTTTTCCTTAATTTGTTCACGTAAAAAAACCACAATCTGCATCTTAAATCACAACGTTGCTAACTTACAACGTTACAATAACGCTGACGCTCGGAAGGAGCAGAGTCAGACGTTTTCATCCCCACCACTCTTAGGTGAATCGGCTTCAAGCCTTGCGCGACATTGCCAGTCTATAGTATTCCTTGGTCGCTGCTCCTGGCCTAGGCGAGGGGGGTAGAGGGAAACACGTGGGGGAATAGCTGTGTTAGCATAACTTTTCGCTGCAATCTAAATCCAGCGACTCCCGACACCTTCCGAAGATAACCGAAGCAGCAGTCCTCAACTATCAGTGGTATAAAAAAATCTTAGGCCTAATTCCTTTGCGTAAATTAGTTGGTGTTTGTTTACTTCTTTAATTGATATGTTATGTCAGTTGTGCATTGTATGAAATTCATGGGTTTGTGTTAGTGTAGACATATTAATAATTAATATTATTACAGTTCCTTAGGCCTAATTATCATAGAACAAATTATTTGCATAAATTATAATATTTGTAATAAATTTGGAATTTAATTAATTAAGAGTTTAAATGATTTCTTGACCTCTGTTTTTTCGTTTTCTTTTACTTGTAAAATATGCAGCCTAAAAAAATTCTTGTAATTTTGGTTTTGTTTACCTTTTAGCCTACGTTTTGTAGGATTTAGAAGTAATATTGTTTTTGTTTTTTGTGTATTTTATCCTTTCAATGTATTATATTGTCTTATCTCAATTTGTTTTGTTTATCTTAAGTTTTGTAGCATTTAGAAGTAATATTGTTTTGATTTTCGTTCTTACGCATTTTAACCTTAAGTAATGTATTATAATGTCATATTTTAATTTATTTTTGTTTTGTTTATTTTCTTGTTAAAGTGAGATTTATTTTTTCTTTCTCAATCTAAATCATGTTTGTTTGTCTCTTAATGTAACAAAAGGGATGAAAAATAATTTTTTTTTTAAATAAATAAAAAATAATAAAATGTTTGATTTAACTATACAGGAATTTGTGTCATTTGTTATTTATGAGTCATTTTATGAACTAAAAACTTAAATAAACTAATGAATAAAGTATAGGCTACTATGTAAGACAACATTGTTCTCAATTTTCTATGTATAATTAATATCTACACTCCAATCTATCATGAAAACTGTAACCCGATTTTATTTCATTGCACGCTTTTCAGAAATGTCTTAAAACAACCAAATTTTAGTAAAAACAGGACTAAAAGTAGAAATTCTTATGTTTGGTACGGTACTAAACAAATTTCAGGACCCCCTCCCCCCGGTAGATTTGAACCCCCAAGGTAATAATTCACCAGCCGCCACTGCTTATTAACGAACATACAATATCAAATGAAAGTGAAAAAAATTAACGTCCAAACACAATCAGCCCAAATTTTATTAAATAATGAATTTAAAACGTAATTTAAGTACCACAGTGAATGTCCGCGAAATAAATTGACGCCCGTATATATAATGTGTGACCGTTAAATGAAAAACCGGTGTTAAAATGTTACCGAACTTACAATAGCGAATGCCAGTGAAAGAAATTAACGCCCGAAATTAATTACCTCAAATTTTATTAAATAATGCCATTAACACGTCATTTAAATAACACAGTGAATATACGCGAAAGAGATCGATTTTATGAATGGTTTAAACAAAACATTTAGGGTAGGCAGAGATTTCGCCGATCGAAGGATTATCAATCCTAGTTACTGGATTGAAACTACAAAAACAAACCAAACTAAACACTTTATTCTTAAAAAAAAAAAATACTATGATTTTAATGTAGCAGACACATTTTGAACAATATTTCGAGTTAAATCTTTGAAAACGGTTTGGCTAGAGGGAATGATTGATGGACTGGACCGCGCTACTGGAATATCTGGAAGTAGAACGAGGAACTGTCTGCTATATCCTAATAATATTACAGCGCTGTAACGAAACTAAGCTGGAACAGTGGAACGGTTGTGTTTGGAACATTTGTAGATAGCGCCGATAGCGGCAGGAAAGATCGTGTCCAGCCAAAGTTGATGTTTGCAACGTAATTTGTTAACAAAAACTTCGTTTTTAAAATTTATTTTCGGTAAAATTCCCGATGGCCAAAAAATTCAAGCATAATTCAAGATATTTTCCCGAATAAAAAAATTCAAGCATAATTCCCGATCTTTCAGATTTTCAAGGCTGCTGGACACCCTGAGTCTATATCAAAGATCACGAAAGAATACCGTTGAGGGACGGGCTTGTGTACACCGAAACCTTGATCCTCCAATCGCCTTAAGCTACGCGCACACTGCACCGACCGGTACGACCGGGATTTTTATAAAATTCAAATGCATGTTTCTTTATGGAGGTGCGCGTACTATACACCGACCGGTACGACCGACCGTCAACGGACAATTCGCCACTTTCGCAGTTTTGAAAAAAGTCGGAGTGATAGAACTTTTGGACAATCTGCGGCGTGCCGCGCCAGTCGTACCAGTCGGAGTTTGCGAGACGTACGACCGGGATTTTTATAAAAGTCAAATGCATGTTTCTTTATGGAGGTGCGCGTAGTATACACCATTTGAGTGTATATTAGCAATTTGAGTTTTGATTACTTTGGTGACAAGATGGAGGTTGGTGTACTTATTTCTTTGGCATACCAGAGGTATATAATATGAGGCATTCGGACTATTTTAATAACTCAAGAAGAGACTACTGCTGGGAGGGAATCGGGGGTATCATGAAGCAATCCGGTAAGGTTTCTTCTTTACCAATGCTGTTATCAATCTAGTAGCATTTCATAACCTCAAACTAATGTGCAATGTCTATAATGTGTATCAACCGAGGTTTATCTATATACTAACATTATAAAGAGGTAAAGTTTTTTTTTGTATGTTGTGGGTAATCTCTGGCACTACTAAACCGATTGAAAAAATAGTTTTACTAATAAAAAGCTACACTATCCCTGAGTAACATAGGCTATAATTCATTAAACCTTTTTTTATTTCAATTTTTGTAAATTTAGTCGGAAAAAATTCTTAGGTTAGGCCTAGAATGATAAACCAACACATGTATTTACATTTATTACCATAGCAACCAATTGAATAAAATAACAGATAATATAGCTGTTTGCTCAAATATTTCCATTAACAGCTGATTTCAAAATTTGAAGCAATTATTTTTGTATTTCTAGCTTTAGGTTAGGGTTTCAAAGTGTAGACCTGAGCCTTGCTGGTTCTTTTAACCATTATTATAACTGCTGTTATAAAATATAAGAAATAATTTAATTTGAACATTTAACATTATTTGCCATCTTAGGTTTGAGGTTATCCTACACCTTTATTATAAGTAAAACATAACATATGTTTTTAGAAGGTTCCTTTGGGGGTTGGCTGCGGAGCACGCAGGGGTCTCCTCTAGTTACTTATAAAGTAGTATTTCAACCATAGTTAGTCACATGGTAGCACTATGTAAAATATGTCATCGGTCGTACCGGTCGGTGCAGTGTGCGCACCTCTTTAAAATTTTTTCTCATGCCGTACCGGTCGGTGCAGTGTGCGTACCTCTTTAAAATTTTTGCTCATGCCGTACCGGTCGGCCGTACCGGTCGGTGCAGTGTGCGCGTAGCTTTAGTGCGACGTTGGCACGTTTTCCCGCGCTTCTAACTGAAAGAGACTGACTCAAAGAATTTATAATTCTTTAAACTCTGCGCTCAAGCCTCGAGCGGTAAACACCAGGAGTGTTCGAGGCTAGTAGATAGGCCTATGGCAACGCTGCGCGCCCATCCTATTGACAGCCACGCAGCGGTATTCTTTAGTGGTCTTTGATATAAACTTTTGGAGGGAAAACCTGGCCTGCGGCCATTTTGGTCTCCCCAGTTATACATTTTACAAGTTTCGAAAAAAAATTTTATTCATACGATTTTCTACAACTTTGCCTCAGACGAAACCTTGTTGACAAAAAAAAAAAAAAATCCTCGAAATCCTCGCTTGGTGAAAAATTCAATACACGGTAGTTTTGAATTAAATTGCCATTTAGGTTTTTGTTCTTTTGTTAATTATTTGCTGCCGTTTGAAAAATAAAAAGTCATACTAATGGAATCAGTAGCATTTTCTGAAGGCAGTGGTATAATTTTATCTCACAATGCTCTGTAGACAGATTCACAAGCACAAGAGAAAGCACACTGCCTTGCGCTTCAAAACCTTTACATGACGGGTCTAAGTTGTAGAAATAACTACAGCATTAATTGGCAACACTGACATTTCTCTCACCCGTCTAATTTCATGGCCGCGACTGCCGCGAGTATTATATAGGGGTATGTATGGTGTATATTTTGCGTGAGTGCGAGAGACGCAGCACACTGGCGGCGGCCAAGAACTCTCTCTCGCACTCACTCAAACTATTGATACATAACAATTTAAAACAAAAAACTTTAGAACAAATTATTTCCCAATAACATTTTATTATATTGTTAAAGATTATCTAAGAACTTTGGCAACATCAAAAATTGCAATTTTTAAAATGGGTTTTGTAGGCTATGTGGAAAATGGTAATTTTTATACGGATTTTGAATGTGGAAAATGGTAATTTTTGAACGTATAAAAAATTGTCAGACAAGTCATTTTGAAACTTTTAGATTTTATTAAAAGGGGGGGGGTGGTACGGGGACTACTCATATCCTTGAAGTTAGCCCCGCTTTTTTTTGCAAATAAAAAATGAAAGTTGTGCTATCTTTGTGCTGCTTGTGCCAAAAATTTGTTTTTGAAAATTCGCAATAATGGCGGATTTATTAGAAAAAACAAATTTTGTAAAAAAAGTTAGCCCCGCCATTTTCGTGAATGGCCGTATTTTTCGTTTAACACTTGAGCCGTATTGTACTCGGCTACATAATTTAACTGTGCACACGGCTTCATTGTCCCTTTTTAAAATAGGGGAAACCGAGGCAAGATGACGACGTTAAGAGTTTTTTATTTTTGAAAATTTTGTTAAGTCAGTTTTAGTTTGTATAACTATATAAATAGTTAGGTTGGGTCCTAGTCTTTCTAAAAACCATAAAATAACCTGACATACAAATGCATTTCTTTATTTTTTCAGTTGTTGAAACAAACTATTACAAATCAGTCATTTGCTATGGGGCAAGTTGACGACCACATAAAAGGAATTTGAAATTAATTTTAATACCAAATTTAGTATGGTATGGTTTAGTGTATTTAACAAATATAACTTATGATGACAAAATCCTATCGTAAGAGTAGGCTTGTTTTAAATTGCTTTAAAAAATAAATGACACTACCAATAATTATACTTAATTTTAATTTCTCGTGCAACCATAAGAAGGCAAGCAGAGCACTGAACCCAGTCTTCTGTGGGTGGGTCTTTGTAAAGTTCATCACAATCTGGGCATTTTATCTCCGAAAATTAGCCCCCGTCATCTTGCCCCGAGTTACACTAACAAATAGTTTAGGTTATGCAATCTAAAAAAGGTAAGCAATTAAAAATGTAATACGATATAAATGTAGGAATGAAACTTCCTTCAAATTGATATAAACGGTATTTGCTTTAACTTACCTTTGTTTGACTAAAAAAGCTCACTCACGCTCACTGTCGTCTGTGCACTTGTGCAGCGTCGGCACTGCCTACACAACTACACTGCCGCACTACCACAGAGTCTAGCCTAGCTGTAGCTACTATTTCACATGACTAGCATAATGACTTGATCCAAAAAAGTTACTTGAAGTTATATTATAATTTAATAAGTTTCAGTAATTTGAAAATGTGGGACTTTTGGTCACCCTAGTCATAGAGCAATAGGTTTGCTGTTAAATTTTGTAGTTAAAACAGTCTGTTTTTGCTCCACGACTGGCCTAATTGGTTGCGCAGAGTGTACCTTGATACAGAGTTTTTGTTGATACAAATTAGGTTAGTTTCACGTGGTTACACTTGGATTCAAGTAGCCTACTACATACTTCAATTAGTAAATAATGTTTTATATTTAAAAAACGATATTAAAATTAACTAAATACTATTAACACAGTATATCAACAGTAGGCCTAACTACTTTCTTTACATCAGGTGCATCAGAGTAGGTTCTACAAACATTTAACCTACGTTACAAAAGTTTGATGGTTTAGCTACGTGAATGTTTAGCAGTTTAGCACATAACATAATTAATAATTTAGTGTTTTATAAACTAAGTACTTACTTTCTACGTTAAGGGCTAGACTATGCAAGTACATACAACAACTCACAACAAAAACAATAGCTCTACAAGAGTTCCAACGTACACTCGAAAAGTAAAAACGGCAATCACAGTTGGACTGGGTCCTCAAAAAAGGCGCCAATCCCAAGTTCTCTGAGGGCGCAAACTAACTATGATTTGAAAAAAGATTGAATAATATAATGAAAACAAAAGATCATACAAGATAAAATAATAAAACTAATGGCTACAAAATCATTTTATTAGTAATGTAACACTAACAAAAATAAATTAGCAAGAGTCAGCAGACACATTTTACATCACTTTTACAAACACAACAGTCGCTTTAATTCCTGACTTTCATTACAAAGACACTTTTATTTCATCATTGTCTATTTTTACCAACGTTTCTCTCTCCATTTGCATGATGAAAAACGGTCTCAAATTCTCGTTGGGTAGATTAGAAGGCAGTCTAGTTTTAAGTGGGAAAAGGTACGTTCACAACTTACTTGGGTGAATGGTATCATTAGCAAAAACTTATGTATTTTGTTCAGCTCAGTATACATAAGAGAATGTATAAATTGTACTCAAAAATCATTTCGTAGACACATTTTGCGCAACTCTTTTAGGGTTGTTCTTTCGCCTTACATTTAAAGGATTTTAATGCCTTTTCTTCATCTTCTGGTTCTGGGTTCTCACTCTTATTGTCTTGGTCTTCATTAGCATATGTTTCTGATAATCTAGATGACAGCTGCGGTTAAACTGTAGCAAAAGACTGCAGCTCTTTTAATTTATTTTTGTCTTCGGAATTAGGCTGTATATTTTTTTTAGTGAGTTTTCGGGAAAAACTGTTTTGATTTCCTTGGACCTAGTAGGGTTAAAACAAAAACGATCAAAATATAAGGCCTTCTGGTCAGAAAACCTTGAGCCCATATACTTTGGTTCAGTTGGTCTACAACAACATTGTACTCTTTTATTTTAAATTGTTCCTCTTCTGTGGCTGCTGCAACCTCATCCACTGCTATCTCTCCAGCCATCTCATATAGTATTTATTTTTCTTTCTCGATCTCTTCTTTGGAAATTCGGTCTCCATATAGAGATGCTTTCAGCGTCAAAATTAGGGTCTTATTCAGTTTTTCATCAATTCTTTCAGTTATTCTAGTAACAAACTTATTGGAGGCAGCTAGCACTTTTGGGAAACTTTTCTTGACTTTCAAAGCTGACATTGGGTCACTGAAACTAAAGCCCAAGTTTGTGCATACTCCAGGGTTTTTGTCTGTAAGTAGTCTGATAGGGGAGTGGTTATTTTAAAAACCACCAAAACATCATTGCTATCACCACAGTTTCAAATGATAGCAGTATTTCACACTTTAGGATTAAACTCACTGGGATTGGCAATTATTAAAAATAGTGATACAACTAGTTCTACAAAGACATGGGGAGGAGGTTTATCAGTGAAATTTCTGTTTTCATTCTCAACCCCATCTTCATCATCATACCACAACTTGAAACGTTCAAATATCTTATAAGTCGCATCACTTTTTGACCGCCATCTTGTGGCGCCAATGGCAGCAATTTAGTTTTGGATTTTGTTTTTGATACACATTAAGTCTTTTGAATGACTCTTCAACACAATCAGACGTTTCTTTGCGTTTTTTTGGGCGGAGTCAAATGTTTAGACAACTAGAATTTTAAAACGATGATAACATTATGCAGAGCCGAATTTAGCATTTTGGCGCCCCTAGGCCCAATATTTTTTTCCGCCCCCCAGTCTGGTTAAAGTTACTTCCCCAAAAACCTTTATTAAAAAATTATATCAGGCCTATTATGTTAATTCCTTAAACGCCACTCCACGATGCAATTTTATCATTGCAAGTTATTTGAGTAATTTACTTGGTTCTGGGCTTAAAAAAATGCCGTCTTAAAACACTTTTAGTAATTTTATATATTAAATAGTGAGCTCACGTTTGTGGGACTGAAACAAAACAATCCAACCCGCAGAGCATTCCCGCAACAAAGCATGGCCAGCTATGTTAATAACTAAAGCCGCGGTCAGACTAGGCTAGTTACCAGCCGCTGGTAATATCACCAGCAACCAGCGCAGGAGAAAGGGTTCACATTTGAATGTGCAAGGATAGTTAGTAACCGCTAGTAAAGTGACTGTTGTTATGAATATGAAACTGATTAAATGTTTATAAGAGACCGTGATTTTCATTATTTTTATCACGGTATTATATATGACAAATACTATCTTTAATTTTAAAAAACATGGACGGGATTTGCAAAAACATTTTTTTTAAACTGCATTTTAGGTAGGCCTATTTTAGGATTGAAATCTTTAAGCATAGTTGCTCAGTAATATAATAAATCTTAAATAACAAAAATTGTAGGCCTACCTACAATTTCATTTCGTTTATGAGTTTATATTTTTTAGCCGTTAATAATAACTACTCATTTTATGAATGTTATTTTAATAAACGTGACAATAATAACCAATATAATGCTTTTAAAACATTGATTATAAAAACAAATTTAGTCATTTGGGCGAATAATTAAAAAAACAATAACATTGGCACGCGCATGCGCACCTAATCACTCCGAGCAGTAGCGCCGAGCCAGCATAGTGGCACAGTGGCAGTGGCAATACGATGCGTACCGCTCGACGACATCTCTACAGCCAGTAGTTCTCCCGTGTTTGAGATAAAATGTTGCAACGAAGTTGATGCGTAATATTGAAAAATAGTTTAACTTTACCAACAATTATTTGTTCCAATGAACTTCAAAGTCAGAATGATTTTTTTTTTTTGTAATCAATTCAAAAAATATCTTAAGTTATGGCTATTTATTTTTATTTCTAGATATTTTTTAAATATTTTTTTTCTTGGCCGTGTGCCCCCTGGGAGCTTGCACCCATAGGACCGGGCCTATTGGGAAATCCGGCCCTGACATTATGTAATTATACGTTTTAGAACAAATTTTTAAATACAAAGATCAAAGTTTAAAGCATTTCCTTTCCAATAGTTTTTGTTTTATTGAGATTGGATGATTTTTTGTAGGTGAAATATTCAATACAATCAGATGTTACAATAATGCTGCCTCAGCTCTCTGAGACGACACTAGTGTCATCTGGCGCCTTGAGGGTTAAGGTCTTCTGGTTACAGTGGTTAGTTGTGATCTCCTGCTTGTTTAATTGCGAGCGTGCAACAATAATATTGTTAATAACCATAACCTAATTTCAAACAAATCTACTAAGTTACCTTTTTTTTAAAGATGTAAAAATTGAACCATCTGCATCAACCAATCAATCTATTAGAATAGAACTATAAATAGTAGGTAATATAGGTGTACACCACACCAGCATGGATCACATCACAGCACAGTCTCACTGGTCTGGTTTACGCTTCGGTGCCAGTCTGTCACGTTTGCTGAGGACTGCTGTGTTGTCTTTAACAGCTGACACTTGACAGGTATAGCTGAAAAGAATCAATACTGCGCATGCTCCTCTGTCTGGGTAACTCAACCACAGAAGGGGGCTCTGAGTTATGTTGTGTGAAATAAATCCCAGTGGAGATGGGGCCCTGGAGACCCACACTCGGCCTTTTTTTGAAAAATTTAATTTTCTAAGTAGGATTTTTAACACTGCAACATGCTTTAGTGAGTACTTTAAGAGTGTTTAATATTTTACAAGAATGTCAACAACATTACATCACATTATTGAAAAACATTCCCCACTATTTTCTTTTTCCCAATATTTGCCGCAATTTTAAAATTTCCTTATTTTGGGTAAAACACCCAATCTGGCAACACTGGTCTGGCAGCCTGGCGCAGTACATGGCATGTCAGTGTTGCCATAATAACAAGGGTTGGAACTAAATTTCCCAGAACATCATTTAAAAGAAGACAATGCATTTATTTGGACAGAAATATTTGGACTTGCTCAACATTTTTAGATTGGAAATTAACTTGCTTGTTATTTGTGAATGTTAGTAGTTAACAATAAAAACTTTCGAAACAAAACCCAAAGTTGGAAATTTGGAGGGCTTTTTAGTGCAATTTAATCCAAAAAATCAAAATTCCAACAATTTTCAAAATCTCAAATTTCCCAACTTTTTGGATTTTAGATGGCCACCCCTTGCCCCCCCCCCCCCCCATAGCGACATCCCTGAGAGCTTAGGGGAAGCAGAATAGCATGCTGCAACAGAAGTTGTGTAGGTTCGAAAGAACCTGGGTTTATTCGTGGTATAAAACCGTCTTCATAAGTAGTCTTCTTACATAAAGTAAGTTGTCCCCAAGAAAAGTGCCATGAAACATACCCAGGGCGGTAATGCATAACTGCATAACACGTAAGCAAAAGTTTTATTAAAATTGGATAATTAGTTTTTTTAGTTAAATTGTTAATTAAAATAGTCAAACTTTTCCTTTTTGTGAGGTAGTACGGATAGTTAAATTTATTGATCCCAAAGACAAGCTTGTAAAGCCGCGTTTACACTATATAGCAAAACCTGCCATATAGCAAAAGTTATATAACAAATGCTACATGTAGCAAAACTCAAAATGGAGAAATGTTACATATAGCAATTTTTGATGCTACATGTAGCTTTATGAGCTATATCTAGCAAACATTGTGGTATCCATTCGGAGTCGGTAATATCAAGGGAATTTATGCTACGTGTAATATTTGCTACATCTACGTGATTTTTGTTTCTAGCGTCTGCTACATGTAGCATTATCAGTCAGATGAAAGCCGGCACTTGTTTTGCTCACTTGTTTGTTTGCATTGCTTGAAATTTTATATTGGAAGGGCTACTAAATGACAGCGAATGGGATAATGATTCCGCAATACATTTAATAGATTTGTTCCGTGATCAGCCATCTTTGTGGGGCACTACTTCCCCGGATTACAAAAACCATAACAAGAAACGTGAAAATTTTCCCACATGTGCGATGGCCGGACGTAAAACCTTTGTTTTCTTCTGTGAGCTGCTAAAAATAAAAATACTGTAATTGCTGCGCTACAACTTATCCTTCCTCTTCGACAACTTCTCTGCTGCATTATTTTTGCTGCATGTGACATGGGTCCATTTGGGTTAAAACTGATAAATACAGCTTTTGCACATTCAGGTTTTGCTACATAGTGTAAACCCGGCTCAACCGTGATGTTTTCAAAAAAGTATCTTCCTTTGAGATTTTGTGATTCTTTTATCAGCAAACAACTTGTTTTGCTTAACGGCTTTGCATCATGCCAGTTAGACCAATGAAGAAGGGAGAGCAGCGTATAGAACAAATAAATCGATAGTTATATAGTAACTAGGTTCGAACCCACACGACCTGTGTTAAAAGCCTGGACTATCGTTTTTATACATAAAGGTAGACCTTTCCGCCTCTCTTCTTCTCCCTCTAATTATTGCTAATGCGTTAAAAGTATATAAACACAAAACAGCATTACTTTTTGAAAGCACTGTTTCAGAACTTTTCTTCGTATGTATTATGTAGGGTTTAGAAGGTTAGTTCAGTATACTAAGTATATGCATGTTATTAATATAATTTTGGCGACACGTTAAGAAGGACGCGTGACGATATGGAATCCTTGGCACTTGAATCAAACTAGCATTTCTCGAGTTTTATCTACACATATAAATAAAATTGAAGAGTCTGTCTGTGATTTCGAAATAAATACTTTTTTCTAAGCTCATATGGTTATTCATACTTTACCAAAACCTAAACATGCATTTTTAATTTTTTGTCTGTCTGACCGAATGGCTGAACATTTAACAAAACTTTGATTTGCATGTAGATGACTTCTCAGAGATTAATCTAGGCTACTTTTTATCCCGGAAATATTTAGGATTCTTATTGAAAAAATATAAAAATTATGGACAAAATTAGGGGTTTTGCGAACGGACGTGACACGCGACCATTGTAAATAAAACAACTGATTTGGAACAAAAGCTTAACACTTTGACAAGATCGTCTGAGTTTTAATTTACTGTATACGCTGGCTTAACCGTTAAATATTTATATCAAAACAGTATGCAATAATGTGAAATGTATTCATAGATGTTAAATACAAATATGCGACGTCAGTCTATTTTAATTAAACCAGGTGTCAGACATTTGCGGCAGCAGTCTGTGGATGGAAACCGGCCGGCTCATATATGCGACGCTAGTCTATGCGTACGGAAAAATTTTAGTATGGTGGTAGCGAACGTGTTAAGAAACCTTTCAATGTAGCTGTGAAAATACATTAAAAAAATGTGCAGTTGTGCAGATATTGCGAGAGGGGAGGGGTGATAAAAGACTGTCTGCACCAGGTGACACTAGTCTTGGCAAGACTACTGCTTGGAGTTACTGTTATGGTGGACTCCAGTACCAAAAAACAATCTTACATATATTGCTATGTTCCCAATGAAATTACTCTGCCGGATCTCCCGCATCAACTAGCGGATGTAGTAGTTTGGCTGAAAAAAATCAGATAGCAACAAAATCGAGCTGAAAAGAAACAGCCAATCTACACAAAGCAGAATGCTTAGAAACAACACCGCCTAACTACAATTATTTACTAGCTAATACCGCTTACCGGTATCTAAAAGTCATTAAGCACCAATACCGCCTAACTACAACTCGTTAAGAACCAATACCGCCTAACTAACGTAGAAAATTTATGAAATTAGATTTATCTTTTTCAAAGACAGAAAAGTAATTCAAATCATCTATTTCGAATTAAAATAGCATAATATTAAATATCCCTTATACATACTTGAAAATAAACCGTTTTTTGTCCCTCCTGTAAAGTTGCTGAAATGTTAGTTAGGCTGTATTGTTTCTTAAGTGACGAATACTGAAAAATGTTTAGAGTAATTTTATTTGAACTATTATTGTCCAGAAAACTAGCTTTAAAAAGGAAACATTGTTTTTGATACAAGTTAATATTTAATTTGGAATCAGAACAAACAAATAATGTATATTTTTCAACTAATCATTGTATATTTGATGATTTCTCACAAATAATAACATTCCCATTTTTTTCAGGTATACATGGGGAACATCAAAACCACTTAGAAAGTATCACCTCTCAAATACAAGAAGAATTTTGTGCTTGTCCCTTCTAGCGAAGAAAATATATTTATTTTGAAACCAATTGAAAATTCATCACCATTAGAAGAATATTATAGTTAAATCAACACACAACCTGGGAGAAACAATTATCTGTAGTCTAATGTCAATATTATTACAGATGATTGCCAAAAGTGAAAACTCAGATGCTGCACACACTTTGGATCTACAAGAAGAAATCAATAATTAAATTAGCAAGGATAAACGCACAGACTTCAATAAATGGTTAAAACCAAAGAAGTAATTTTACGATAAACTCCAAAGAAGAAAGTATTTTAGAAAATTTGCTACTCACTTTTAACACACATGATTCTGTACAAACACACATCAAATTACTGGTGAAAATGCAAAACCCTTTCATATATTTAACCCTTTTCACTCGAGTGTCGGGGCAGCCCCGCACCCTACTAATCCGCACGAACCCCTATGTCGGGCGAGCCCCGAACTCGCTATGATAACGTTCTTTGATTGCATTTGAACAGACGTAGTTACTTTGATGACCGCTATTGTTGAAGTTTGAGATGTGCTGCTTTCAGTGGATTTTTTTTATGACCATTTGAGTTCAGTTTCTGTGGTAAATAAATCTTAGAAAATATAATGTTTGCCATCTTTGGCCGGTCTGTAAACAGCTGTCTGCTCTCGCCGTTGTTTGGTTCCTATATTTACTACGCAGTGTTTTAGTGAGCTTACACGTTGTTTAGTTTTGTTGTAATAGGTTATCGTGTGTAATTTCACAGTTTATTTTTGAATATTGTTCTTTTTATAATAATAATGATTGTTGTGAAATAAAATGAACGAAGACGACGGCAGTTTGTTACAAAATGACGTTAGTGGCGACAGAACTTTTGTTTCGAACCTGAGTGATTAAAATAATACCAATCAGTTTTGAAAAAAGCTTTTCTTACTAGTTTTGATCTACATAATACTGTTTTTAAGCAATAAAATAACTAGTTGAGGCAATTTTGTACAAGTTGGTGTCAAAACTAATTGTTTTCATAAAAACTCATTTTTACAAAAAACTTGTTTTTCAATTATAATTTTTTTATAATTTATTATGTGTAAACCACTTAATTTTGTTTATAATGATATATACAACAAAAAACAAGCAACAAATATAGGTCCTCCCATTGAAATTTTTTGTTTATTACGGTTTTTTGTTACAAATTTATATTTTTTTCAATAAATAAAAATTAAAAATATATACTTGAAAATAAAAGTATATGTTTTTTTCATACCAATCTATACTTTAGTCATAGAAGAAACTAAAAAAAAATCAGCATTTTAGAACTGACAGAAATACTTTGTTTTTTAGTAAACATGTTACAGTGCAATGTTCGCTCAAAATTAAATTGACCTGATAGCAACACTAGGTCCTCAGTAATTGGAGTGGAAAGGGTTAAAGAAAGACTCTCTTGAAGAAGGTGTAAGTGAAATAAACAGCAGTGAACACCAAAGAAAAAGGAATAAAAAACTTATGAAACATTTATGGCCATCAGAGAAGAACAATACAGAGAATGAAGAGAAAAGAGTATTTTGGAAGGAAGAAGACTGGTGCTGGAAAAAATGTGTGTAACATTGAAAGACCTAAAAGAGAGTAGAAACCATGTTGTCCACGTAAAGGTAAAAGTAGTTCAGTGTTCAAGTGTTGGAAGAAGAGAAAACATATTCACAGATTTTTAGCAATACAATGAAAAGAGAGACGGATTTTAGCGAAAGAGTTAGTTGACAAAAGATCTGTTTCTTACAGAGGGGTCGGCTCATTAGATTTCGTCGAAAGAGATTTTTGTACTATCACTTAAAAATTTATGAAAATGAAGAGAGGTTATTAGCTTTAGGAGAATGGGCAGGTTCCAATTGGACTTCAAATTTATCTAAAAGAAATATGAATGTGACCAACTAGGAGAGAGGTAGATAGAGAAAGCAGTGATGAAGTTGAACAAAATTCAAGAAAATACTCAGGGAATTCTTTGATATGCTACGAAAGTTAGAGTTACATTACCGCAGAAAAAACAAAGAATTTTCAAGAAATCTGTATCTTCAGCCCAACTGGCATTGGAAAGCTGAAGTTTTGAAGTTTACAGACACTACAGATGTTATTGGGAGTTCAAGGGTTTACAAATCTACTGATTGTTTATTTTATTAAGTTTTTGAGGGATTAAATCTTGGGTTGTTTCACCGATCAAAAA
Organism: Philaenus spumarius; assembly: GCA_018207615.1. NCBI lineage: Eukaryota > Metazoa > Arthropoda > Insecta > Hemiptera > Aphrophoridae > Philaenus > Philaenus spumarius. The sequence continues at coordinate 72,594 of JAGFPH010002047.1, forward strand.
GATCAGTGTGACTCATGCTGTTTCTACAACCAGTAGCGCACAGAGGATTTAACTTTGGGTGGGGGGGGGGGGACTAAGCTGAAGTCAGAGTATATATATATATATTCAATAAAATCTAAATGGATTTTAGATTTTATTGTTCTCTAACTTATCACAAATTCTAGAACATTATATTGCAACAGCGTAAATTTACTTTACAACCATCAGCTAATATGTTTGCAGACAACGACCTTTTTTTACATTCTACTATTGGAATGTTGAATGCAGGTAAACATACTTTGACTAAAGACTATAAGTTAAAACTTCAGGGTCTTCAGCAATTTTTTTTTAATACTTGCATTTCTGTTGGTGTAGGGCCGTAATGTAAATTCCCACCTATTGTAACTTATCACTAATTCTGAAACATGATATATTTTTTTAAAGTTAAATAAATGTAAACATTCATATTTAAAAGTGATTAAAAATTTCATTAAGTCATTTAAATAAGTTCAAATCAATTTAAGATAACTTTTGTTTGACGAAAAACAAAAATATAATGAACAAATGTATTTACAAAATATTGACAGTTAAATTTAAAACACAAATCAAGACTAAACCTAAATGTTGAGTCAGACAATAGTGCAATATAAATAATCTTTCTGCTAGATCACCCCGCACTGACCTTGAGTGGCGGTCTAGCCAGCACCCCAGCGCCTATTACAGTCAACTCATAACCACGCCGAAGGGACTCGAACATCACTGTTCGTAAACCATGATTGCGTTGGGTAGAAATCATATTTATTTCTAAAAGTACACGAATTCAATCGTAAATGTAATTTTTAATTGAATACCGACTACGTATTCATAGATCGATTAGTTTGAAATAAAATGCAGATTACTAAAAAGAACTTCTGGGGGAGGACATGTCCTGTTCGTTCCCCACCATCGGTGCACCACTCCCTACAACAGAGGAAACTTAACACAAGAAGAATATGACGCTCACATAATAAGAAAACTCGAAGCAAAATCAGATAAGTAGATCGACAAAAAAAAAAAAAAAAAAAAAAAAACAAAAGGAAGAATGGCTTTCTGTGTTTACCATGGACATATATGCAGTACTTTTAAGCCCTTGATTACAAGCATCTGTTTTATATTATAAGACAAAGTTAAAGGTTCACAACTACAATTTCCACAACCTTAAAACCTAGCGACACAGTTTGTAAATTTTGGGATGAAAGCGAAGGAGGAATTGACTCTGACGAGTTTGCTTCTGTAATAAGTGATTTCATTAACCGATGAACTTTTTTCCACATTAAAAAAAACTAGTCTGAAGATAACTCCAAAATTTCTTGAGAAGTGCCACACCTAAATGGAGTGTGATTCCATACAAAGCATAACTGAAAGAAGGCTTCACAACAGATAAATGTATTCACCTGCTGGTTTGTCGCACAGTTGGAATTGAACCAACACCTTATGAAGTACACTTCTTAAACCACACATTTTTTAGGCAGTGCAACGACTTTTAATCTGTGCCTTCAATCCGTCCAGGGATGAAAAAGGAGAGTAACTTTCCTGAAAGTGCTAGTCTGGAGGTAATAATAAAGTTGAACTTTTCCGAACTTACAGACCTTCCTTGAGTTTAAAACTACTGCATAAGAAGAAAATCCCTATAAAAGCAAGAAGGTTTAAGCGTCTGTTGGAACTTTTTTAAATGCATTTTGAACGTGTCTCTGGTAGTTTTTGTAACAAAAGAGCTTTAGTATTGCATAGAGGATGAAACCACCTGATGGAAACAAACTCATTTCGTGAAAAAATGGACCTAGCCGTGTTTGTAACTGGGCTACTCAAATTGTATTCTATAATACCTTACTTGGTTCCTTTTGGAAGACTGAAAATATGATAACTAATAGATTTATATTAAGGTAAACGTTATAAAAAAAATTACTTGACTACTTCGAATAAAAGTGACAGTTATTTTGATTATATTTAAATATGCGCCTCCTTTAAAATAGTTTTGAAACCCATTTATATAGTTCAACAAAGTAGAATGAAAACCAAGTATATCAAAACAAAGACGAAAAACTTTGTATATCCGATTTCCTCTAAAAATAAAACCCTGTATGTAATTTTTTTTTAATATTTACAATGAAATTTGTTTGAAATGAGTATTTTTTTCAATTCCAAATAACATAAATATTTTTTAAAACATTTGTGAAATTCTTAAGACTAGAAAAAACAAGTTTTTTTTGTCTCCTGTCATATATTTTTTTATCATGCGGTTTTGACATAAATCTCGCAATTGTATATATGTATTATATCTGGCATATTATTTCTTTGCAGAGTTTATGTCAGGACAGTTTTGAAGATGGTATTTAAAAACAAAGTGTCTGTGATAAAATCTTCCATGGTCTCTTCACGTGGGGAAAAGTTCTGCATTTTTCCAAAATATAGGCTAACTATTTACCAAAAGACCTATTCACTAAAGTTTCTTAATTCCACACCATTAAATATAAGAAAAATTCATGGAACCAAACAATTTTTGAGAAGAATTGACAATTGGTTATTACAGAATGATAATAGGCAATGATAACTGATCAGGTTTTTCGCCTCAAAAAAAAAAAAAAAAACGGAATGATAATGTTGAGGAAATCTTCCATTGTTTAATATAATCTATTGAATTTAGCGAAGAAGGCAGTGTTATTTAATAATGGGAGGAGGACTACTCTGGGTAGAACCGAGTTATAAACAGTTAAATCACTTTTTAAGTTGCGAGGATAGGTTAGGACAGTCTATTGCTTTTATTTTTGTTGCACCTTGTTGAAGGTAAACCCAAAACTGGCTTTGCCAATGGGGTTGCCTAATTTCCTGTTTTTTTTTTTATTAAGTTGGCATTTCATATGTTATTTATTTAATTAACTTGTATTGACCCATTAAAATACTTATGTATAGTAGGATATAAGTAGTTATTATTTTATGCATATAATTTTATAAATGTGTATATATTATGTATATATATACCGGGTGAATCAGACCACCCGTGCGAAAAATAAGTTTCCGAGGCGCCATTTTTTTGAAACAGTTAGAGATAAAGTCAAACTTTAAATACAAAAAATGTTTGTTTTTTAAAGACCTTTTCAATGATGTGCTTCACGACATTACTACCTGGAGTTTTTAGTTTTTTGGTTCAATCGCAATACATTACGCACGCCTAGTCTGACTCACCTGTATATATATATATATATATATATAAATAGCCAATTGAATCTTTAAAGGGGAAATAAAATTCATTCATTCAATTTGAAAAAAATAGTTCAATTTATAAACCTTTCAAACTAGCCTATATTATCATACAGTACTAATTTGTGGGGTACCAAACTTGGCCTCTTTTAAATTCATAGTAAAATAAAATGAGTTGTGATTATTGCAATACACGTGCTATTATGGTTACCACCCAGATGCGGTCATCCCATTTGCGGTAAATGAGAAAAACGGTTCCAGATGCGGTATAGTCTGCCCGCTCGGCCGTGATACCCGACTTCTCGGAACTCAATGCCCCCTCCCTACCCGCTCGCCGGGCCTGCCGGTGGCAAACTAGTGGAGGGGGCGTTGAGTTATGAGAAGTCAGGTATCACGGCCGAGCGGACAGACTATAGAGCAAGTTTTTCTATCTGCCACGGTGCTTTCAGATCTGTCAACTTAAATGAGGCCACGCCCCGCGTATGTGTGATTGATTATCGATTAATAATTTTTTAAACTGCGTGCCCTCCTATCTACAGGTACCGCCACGAGACATGGAGGGGGACGGACGCCCCGCCGTGGACCCGAGTGATACCTGCACTTGGCTTGAGCCTAGTTCCATATTTTGTTCTTCTTTTTATTATGTTGTCTTTTTAACCTAACCTAACCTAATTCAATGTTCAAATGAAAAAATATGACCGCAAGTAGGGCAAAGAATTTTTCTATTTACTGCTACTGGCCATTACCGCATCCGGGAGGACACTAAGTATGCCTTATAACTACTCAAAATTTTATTGTGATACCTTTATCCGTTCTGGCCGTTCTGGAGAAAATCGCAGACTGACAGACAAGCAAATGAACCTATAAAGTTTTCTTTTTCTTTACTCGTCGTGTGTAACGAAAGGAATTTGTTCATTTAGATTGTAGGCTATCATTAGCGAATTTTTGTGGCTGACTAGATGGGGTACTCAGCTCTCCCATTGTGTCTACACCATATTATAATTAATTTATACAATTAATTTGTACTGTTTTTATATACAGAGTAATTCAGAACTATGAGGCAATCTCGCGGAAGCTCATTCTATAGCTAAAAAGAAGAATAAAAAGTTCATATAAACATAGGACCGAAAACGCTTCGTTTTCCAGATATCCACCATTTTGTTTTTTGTACAAAATAATTCATATCTAGAGAAATGAATTTACTAAGTTAAAGATAAGAACAGCATATGTACATGCAATATTGTTGTGTTTACTGTTTTTGTATAGGATGCCGGGTTGAACAAACCAATTATTACACATAACGTAACTACTATCCTTCATCCGGTTGTTTTGACTGTGAGATCATCTGATAGGGAATCAAAAGGGCTACAAAAAAGGTTTCTTGACATTTTTTTGTTAAAATGTACAGTTTTTGAGTAATTTAGGTTTTAAATTTTCAAACATCCGCCATTTTGAAACCCTTGATTGGATTTAATCGCTTATTTTTCTTGAGATATATCATTGTTAGGTTAAACTTCGTGCCAAGTTTGAACTTAATCAATCAAACATTTCTTTAGATATGAAGTATTTTGTACAAAAAACAAAATGGCGGATATATGGAAAACGAAGCGTTTTCAGGTATATGTTTATATGAACTGTTTTCCTTATTTGTAACTATAGAATGAGCTTCCGAGAGATTGCCGATAGTTCTGAATCACCCTGTATATTATATATAAAGTAATAGGTTTCTAAAATATTGTTTAAACAATGTGTCGAAGTACAAAACGCAAATAAATGTAGGACTATCTGTCTATTGACGAGCAGTAAAAAAAGTTCGCACTGAAAACATATGAAATTTAGGAATGAGGCATAACACTCCACCTACACTTTACTTCTCTCACACTCTCGCACAAGTGAACCGATTTTAGGTTGACAGGGCCAGCTAGAGTTACTTAAATTTAGCTACTGTATAATAATTTAGCTACTAAAATATCTTTAGCTATAAACAGCATGTAAAATATCTCCATAAAGAAACACTTCAAAATATTCTGAAAAAAAGATTTAAAACGGTTGCGCATAAAGAAAGGGCGACACGGAACTACAAAAACTATAGGAAGTTACTGAAAAGCAGGCAGATTACCGAAGAAGAAGAGAAAAAGACTAAAAGAGGGGTACATATGGAGCAGGGTAGTTTTCGCGAAAAAAGAATAGTTTTATATGTTTGCAGACTTTGAACACGTTTTCCCGAAAATCAAGGTTTGTATAACAAAGCCATTTTTTTTACTAGCCTATTGACATTTTTACCACACCACCTTTATACCATGTACTAATTTTAATGGTACAGACAACCTTATATGCACCATCAAATATAGTTATTTGTAGGCCTAATAATCTTGTTAAAAAATTAAAAGCTTTACAAAAGTTGTCTAAATTTTGTTTTTGCGTTACTATGGTTTGTATCCTACCATTACAGTTACAGTAGATCAAGAGCAGGGCCGGCCTTAGGCATGTGTGGCCGCACCGGGGCCCGCGCTCAGGGGGCCCCCGCGCACAAAAAATTTAAGTTTGCCAGATGAATTATAAAATATAATAAAGAGAGATTTTATAAACACAATTGCTACTATAACAGCAATCAGTCTAGTGTGATAGTGTAGTGTTGTTAGTTATCAATTATGTAGGCACAAAAGAATATTAAACTGGAAAATTCCTCAATGGTAAGTTTGTTTTCCTTTAATAATAGCCTAATTTATTTTTTAATTTTATTTAATAGTTAAGTATTATTAATATTATATCATGTTTTCTATTGTTATCTATATTTCATACTGTGCATACGTGATATACAGGGTGTTCATTAATACCTCCAACCCCATTTATTATTTTGGTTATAGAAAATAAGTTAACAAAACTTTGTATATGTCTTGCGTTGAATAACAGGACAAACATTTTGACATATCTGAACCTTTATGATTTTTGGGGGCTTGAGAGGGTTAAAAATGTCAAATATAAAGGTAGGCCATGTAATACACCATTGAAAAGCTTATTATTAAAAGATAAACATAAAGACGCAAACTAGAGCTAAGTATCTGGCTTCGTTTCAAAGTAATGGACAATAAAAGTTCTGGAAAATGATATTGTTATAACATCAAAGCAGGTTATTAATTTGCTGATATTAGCAATTATCAAGTAAACTATTTTAACACAACTTATGAAATGAGGAAGCACAATGTCCATTTTAGAGGTGTTATCCCAAGTTAACTATTTTAACACAACTTACGAAATGAGGAAGCACAATTTCCATTTCAGAGGTTTTACCAAGTAATTATATACTCTGCTATATACATATATGTGTACTACATTATATTAGAGGGTGACGCGTGACGGAAAATCCGTTCACCGCCCGCAACTTTTAGACGTGGTGCGCCTATACAAGATTACACTTCAAAAAACACAGTCACACTCTCTGGTATATTCTCGATTAATCCTAATATTCTATAAAATGACCGGAAACTCTATCACTAGTCCAGAACAACTGGACGTCACCCGAGTTTTTTATACGCTTCTAACTTGAACTAGAGGATCAAAACCTAGAGGTTTCAATTAACACGACGAATCTGAAGGTCGACATAATCAACCTAGACATCATCTCGAGGAATGATCGGAAGATAGATATCACCCACGAAATGTGTTTGGAACTGTCCTGTACGGCGACCTAATTGGAGGGGACCACTGTACTCGGTATTCAAAAGGACACCTAGTGCGACTTCGAGGACGCCTCCTGCACAACCATCCCAGGATGTCTTATTTAGGGAAGGAGGAGTTGTGTAAATAATTGTTCCACGGATTACCAGAATTTATGAAGATCTTGGGATCGTCCAAGAACCGCTCTGCAGAGCCTGTTACAGTTCAAAAACCTAGCAGTTCGTACCTAATGTCGATTTACATTTTGTATACAGAGTGTTCATCTTTAACACATTTTTTGACATATCTGAACCTTTATGATTTTGGGGGGCTCGAGGGGGTACCGGTAGGTGGTTAAAAATTTCAAATATAAAGGTAGGTCATGTAATACACCATTGGAAAGCTTATTAAAAGAAAAACAGAATGTCGCAAACTAGAGCTTAGTATCTTGCTTCGTTTCAAAGTAATGGACAATCAAAGTTCTGAAAAATGATATTGTTATCATAGCATCAAAGCAGGTTACTAATTTGGTAGTATTAGGAATAAGTAGGTTGTATGTTATTTTCCAGAACTTTGATTGTCCATTACTTTGAAACGAAGTAAGATATTAAGCTCTAGTTTGCGCCATTGTGTTTCTCTTTTAATAAGCTTTTCAATGGTGTATTGCATGACCTACCCTTTGTATTTGAAATTGTTAGCCCCCTCTCAAAATCATAGAGGGTCAGATATTAAAAAAAAAAAAATTGTCCTGTTACACAACACAAGATACATACAAAGTTGTGTTAACTTATTTTCAGTAACAAAATAATAAAGGGGGTTAAAGGGACTTTATGAACACGCTGTATAGTGCTAATTATACCAAATTGAGGGGCCCCGCAGTAAACGTATGTACCGGGCCCCGCACAAACTAAAGCCGACACTGATCATGAGGAACATGAAAATATTAACTTTTTTAAATAACTAAAAGACAAAAAGGTTACGGTAAATAAGAAAATTAGGTTTTATGGTGGCGGATTCCCAAGTAGTTAAATTAATTTTATCTCGTTATTATGCTTACGTGGATTCAGCACTGAAACTAGTGAAACTCTGTAATAATGGAGATATCAACCTAAGTTTGTGTACATTTTAGCCTTAACTTCATTAGATAAAAAATAGGTATTTTGAAGTTTTGGAAATTATTTTTACATATGTCATAATTTATGTATGTATATTAGTCATCTTTTGCGGTACATTTTAAAAATTGATGTATCACAAAAAGTTGATGTACAATTATCTTGGTGCCAATATGTAGTTCAAGATGGCCTCTATTGATTCATGTATTTTCATAGTTGTAAGTATATTAGAAACTTATTAAACAAAATTTATTTTTGGGTTTCGGAAAAAATACCGTATATAATATATTTTTGCCAGTAAATATTTGACAAATCTAACGAAAATATATGACATTTTAGCTACTAGTCTTGTAATGATCCACAACAAAATTCATTATTCTAGCTGTTATGGTTCTCACAGAATATCACCAAACGTAAACTGAAAACAAGACAATTCTCAAATTGTGGTAAATTGAGGTCAAAGTTTTACAATAAAACAAACTCTTTATTTTTAGCGAAGCACATTATTTCAACCTACTTTATCAGCAATGTCAGTCGTTTATGCATTGTATATACAGGAAATATCTATATTTAGGATGTGTATGTAACCTTTATTTTTACCTGGTACACATTTTAAAATAAAATACAGACTTAGGTAAAAGAATGCTGAGAAAATCTGAAATGTCAAATATGTCGCGTATTACAAAACAATGTATTTGTTAAAAAGAACAATGTATTTACTTTTTTTATGTACAGAATAGTCTGAAGAACAAAAGTAACACATACAAAAAAATTTCAAACATTTTAATTTTTTGACAATTTTCAGGGCTAAGCTTTAATGTTTATATTGTTTGCAATAACGCATATAGAAATGTTTATTGTGTGTTGGTTAAGTGGAACAGAAGTCCTGATGATCAGAATAAATACGCAATAAAATCAAATTAGAAAGTACGGTAACTTTAGTCAGTTTATATTTATATTTGATCACTTCTCTTAATTTAATATTCACGTTCCAATAGAATATCTTTTATAAGTAATAAATTTCTGCTTTCGCTTAATATTTTCATTTCTACTACATAACACATGTAGGCCTACCGTTATTTCTAAATATACTTATTTTCGTAGGCCTACAATTACATAGACCAGAAATGAAACTATGCTCGCGTCGTTCACACAGTCCGTCGGTCTTCGAATTATTATTGTCTAGTAAAGCCGAATTAGTAATGCGGGGTAATGGTGTCACGGAAGCATGCCCATGAAGCGGAGAAAGGTGGGTTTTAGTTCAGTTCAGTCCTCACGCCGGCGGTACCAGTAACGGTACAGAAACACGGATTGGCTGACTGGGCCAGGTGAACTACTTTCCGACTGTATAGTTTAAACTTGGTAAGTAACGTACGAAAATTTTAACGTACTACTCTTATTTAAAAAAATAGTTTGTTTAGTTTTATATTCAGTGTATATAGGCTACATACACATTTCGATGTATCGATCTCACAATTCTATTGTTTCGGACACTTTTAGCATTTGACCGAATCGATACGAATTTACATACAAACAAAATTACGCGCTACAGTTCGCGTACTAAATCCGTGGTAAAGGTTATGTATATTTTATATAATCACTAGTGGACCTGGCTATGCTTCGCTATTTCTTGATTTAATTTTAAGGTTGGATATACAATTTCATCCCTTTGACTTGAGTAATCGAATTTCAAACATTTTTATATAAATTAAGAACAATATTAAATATTTTTTGATTTATAGTTTGTAGGAATTTAGTACAATTTATTTTTATTGTATAGGGGTAGCTACCCGATTTAAATCCTTTTGTTTGTAGTGACGATGTTCTCTAAGAAAATCCTGCTACTAATATGTGTAAATTGCGAAGTTTTAGTCAAATTTGTTGAGTAGTTTTTGAGAAAATAGAAAAAGTAAGTGGATTATAATTTAATTTTAAGAGTAACTATTCCATTTAATCCCTTTGACTTAAGTAATCCAATTTGTTTTGTATATCCCTAAAAATAATATTACACAATTTTAACTTTATAGCTTGTAGGAAGTTAGTTTAATTATTATTTATTGTATAGGGGTAGCAACACCATTTCCACTCATTAGGCTGAATTAATTGTAACGTCTAAACACTCCCGGCAATTATATGGATTAAGTGTGATTTTTTTAGCGCAATCGGTCAAATAGTTTTTGAGTCTATAGAAGACAAAGAAACAAACATTGATTTTTATATATAGAAAAAAAATCCTAGAACCAGATCGCAGCGCCACCTACATTGTGAATCTAAACCATCCAGGGACCCACCGGAACACACACAACAAATTTCATCAAAATTGGTCCAACCGTTTAGGAGGAGTGCAGTGACATACGCACGTCACTACATGAATTATATATATAAAGATATGTTGTTGAATATGTTTTACTCTGCTAGTAAAAATACATCGTTCAACACATTACCATATTATATACTAACTCTTTTCTTAGATTATAAAGGTTTGCATACACTGGTAAAATTCAGGGGTAAGATACTTAAGTTTTGGGGTTTATTTTTGGAAGTGAGGGATTTTTGGGAATTTTTAAAACTCTGAAAACTGGGCTGTAATTTATATAAGTATATCATATGGGATGAGTATTTTTCTAAACGAAGAAAATCATGAGACATAAAATAAAAAATGACACAACTTGCGTGATGAATAAAAGCAGACGATTTTAATCAAAATATGAGTACGTTTTACTGTCATAAAAAAAATTGTTGTTCATTATCTTTTGAACTTTTAACTGATTTTGGTTTTGTTTTTGTCCTGACAGCGTGTCAAATTCTTGGAAACAGTAATAGATATTTTATACAATCATATTTTGAATTGCATGTTTGTGGTACCAAGTCACTATTATAATTAATAATAATATTACCTTATTAAGGTGAGCGCGACCTAACGTAGTCGGTGAAAAGGTCGTGTACCTAGTGCAATGACTTGCGCCATATTGAGTTTATGTGTTAGTGTTATGTGAGTGTGTGTGTATATGTGTATGTCTTATTTATTTTAATGTGCGACGATCTCTTCGGAGTGATTAGGACCTGAAGATGGAGTTTCGGCTCCGAAACATGTCGTGTTAAATGATACGATAAGAATTCACGTGACGTACCTTAATAAGGCAATATTATAATTAATCATATATTGTTGGAGGTTTTTAATTTGTATGTGAAAGTGAATTTTTTAACATACACATGTATGTTATGTTATATACCAGGTGTTACAAAAGTATTGGACCTCTTCCGTAACTTTTAGAAAACGGAAAGTAGACAGATGAAAATTTGGGAACGTCTTTGGATGATTAGTATTTAATTTTACAAACTTTCAAGACCAATTACCTCCTTCCGGAGGGATCCAGTGGAGGGCAACTATTTAATAAGTCCTACCCCTTTATCCTAACTAATTAGCCTACTGTAAATATTCCATCCGATATTCCTTCGACTTTGATTGTACTTTCTCTTTCTTCTTAAATTATTTATATTATGTTTTTGGCCCAACTAAGTTGAGCGTCCAAAAATTCTGAATAATTTGTTAATTAAAATTTGACCTTAACATTTTCTGTAGAGTACTTCCAATTATATTATAACTTGTATATACAACATCAGTGAGACGTTTTATTTTAAGTTAAAACAGAACAATTGCTTGTTCACGCAGATATGTGGGATTCCGTTTCTGGAGTAA
>JAGFPH010002047.1:91421-118790 GCA_018207615.1 Philaenus spumarius
AAAAGCAATAACTCATCTTTCCTATGGAAATTAGCTAATAAACACTAGGGGAGAGTGGGGCACTTTCATACAGGGGCAGTTTCATACAGTTTGAATTTCCCAGTAAATATGGCAGCAGGAAATATATCATTAAACATAATATGTAACTCATGCTTTATTCTATTTCCTACAAAAGTTTCAGCTTTGCAGTTGAATATTTATAGTTTCAAGAGAAGAAATTCCAAATTTGACCAAAAAAGTAAATTTTTTGCACTTGCAATTAAATGAAGTAAGTTGTGACTATGATATTTCTTACTAAATGTGTTATTATTATAAAGAAACAAATACTTTTAAGAACCTGTGTGCAAAATTACAATATCCAATTCTAACCCATAACAGAACTACAAGGTGATTTTTAAATTAAGTACCATAGGGGCACTTTCATACACAAAATGTGGGGCAGTTTTATACAGTGAGGCACATTTATACAAACATAGTTCAAACTATCTTACTGGGTTATTTAAATTGTATAACTTCTAAGATAATTTATTTTAAATAGGCATAGATTTATTTAATTTTTTAGAGGTTAAATGAGGATGAATGAAATGAGCTAAATATATTCTCTTAAGAATAACTAAGTTTTATGTTCATATTTGTTTAGGTGGATTTAAATAAGCAGTCTAGCCTTTCTGTAGATTTGTAATTTATCATTAGGGCCTTTTACCACTATTAAATTTATTGTATATAGCCTACTTAACATATAGAATTTTAGTTTGATTATTTTAGGTTGTAATATTCTCATTTATCCAAGCATATGCCTTTGTTTTATCCTAGTTATAGTAGGCCTAACAGAATTGACATTCCAATGTTTCGGTAAGCTATTCCTAATTTATTCAGTAAATAGTCCAAACTTATGTTAAGAAGACCACCAGAAATGCCTAACTCAAATCAGCCCGAGAAGCGTTTCTCTTCTGTGTCATCTACAACTGGCAAATCATCTAAGCTTAACTTGCCGGAAATGGTTGTAAACCTAGACCAATCCTATAGAACTCCCAAAATATGTATGCATTATAGTTATGATCCTCATACATCAAACACTAAAGGGTTTCCTGGCGAGAAAAATTTAAAGAATAAGCCTACATCAGAAAGTGTTGGACGTTTTCCCAAAGTTGGCCTAGAGTTATAAAAGTGAATTCGAGAGAAAAAGGAAAGTCGCGTATTCTTACCGATACACCTGAAAAAGATATGCTTTTAATGTTACAGTCAAATTTGAAGCACAAAATAAAACAAGAAAAAAAAGTTTCAAAAGTAAAAGGGAAAACTATTTAAGCCTATTGAAGTAAAAAAACAATTAATTGTTGCTTAATGTTAGAATTGTTGAAGATGATTCTACTTCTATCGATGAAGAATTCTCTAGTGGTGTAAGCAACCAAGAACAAAACGATAACGAGAGTAAACTAGAACTGATGGATAGACTACATCTCCTAAAAATTTAGGGATTATTGAGTTTGTTATGGTTAGATTTAATATAAAAAAAATATTTTGTTGGTCAAATCGATGAAAAAATTTGGTTTCTCGGAATTTAAAATTAATTTTTTTTGCACCCAAGATAGACGTAAATTTTTGTTCCCACCAAACAAAGACACAAGTGATGTTATGTTGGAAGATATAGTTGCAAAATTGCCACAACCGACAATTATCGGTGGAACTAAGAGAGCTCTGGATGGATTAGTATTTCATGTAGATTTATCAAACTACAATCTGGGCTAAATATGAACTCTCATAAGCAATGAATTTATAACCAATAATAACAAATGTTTTTAAGTAACATTCTTATACTTTTATAATGTAACACTTATATAAGCAATAAAGTTATTATGATTTAAAGGTAATATCTGTAGTGTTTTATTTGTTGTATGAAAGTGCCCCGCTCCTGTATGAAACTACCCCAACATGGGGCACTTTCATACATAATGCAGAGCTTCACAGTTTAATTAATTTAAAATAATAGTTTTTCTTTTCTTTGAACAATATAGCAATAGTCTATAGCCAACTAAATACTGAATCAAATTCTAAATTTTGAAGAAATTTCCTTTATAAATAAAATTTATAAAAAATATTTTGAGTGTGCATGTTGATTTTGTATGAAAGTGCCCCACTCTCCCCTAATCATTAAAGAATTAACAGGAACAGCATTAAAAGCAATAACTTATCTTTCCTATGGAAATTAGCTAATAAACACTAATCATTAAAGAATTAACAGGAACAGCATTAAAATCAATAACTCCACAACACGATCCACTTTGTTTCACTAATTTTAAAACAACATAACACAAACTCTCACTAATTCAAGTCATACAGTTCCGGACGGCGCGCTATCACAGACAAGACCTATTGCTATAGCCCATGAACACTGAATCAGGTTTATCTTATATAAAACGAAAATGTAAAATTTAATCTAAAATCCATATAAACATAAATGTACAAGTATATCGATTTTTTCTAGGTATAACGATTACAAAATATGCTTGATCATTGATTGAAAAACTGTCCAGTCGTAAGGGTTTACAGAAAACCTCATATCTAAGAAACTATAAGAGTGACGAATGATTGGAAGGGAGTGTTAGAGAGTTCAAGTCTTGACGAATCCAGAGGTGTCCTTATATTCCTTTCAAAACAAGTCTCTCAAAACAAGTGTGAGCCCGAGAAAAGTGACAAGTTTTGTGACTTTTCTTTAGAATAGAATAGAATAAATTTATTACAACACAATTTTACAAACAAACAAAAGAAGTACATAATAGAACCGTGTTGTAAAAGCAACCCCAACAGGTAAAAAACCCAATTACTGGGGCGCCATCTATACAAAAATAAAATAAGTCATGCCTAAACTAATTAAAACAATGAAACAAATAATTAAACAAAACAACGAAATACATAATCAAACACATTATATACAAATAAACAATAATAATGAAAACATAAAAACTAACATATTATACCTAGCTGTTGAGTCCCATCAAAACTTGCAAACCCACAGTCAGCGCTGGTTTAATGCAGACAAAGTCTCCCTGCGGAACCTCGACAAACCCCACAACAAACACAACATCCACCTTGTGAGCGACCAAATTGTACAGAGCAATTGACGAGTTCAGCGGCGACGACGCATGAGCATGGGCTCCAATGCGCTCCTGGTAAAGTGGTCGTCTGATTCTCATCCCATAAGGTGGAACATACCAGCATATCTTTGTGTTTTCTCGCGCGGCGTCAGCTGTTTAGACAACTACAATTTTAAAACGATGATTACATTTGTAAATATACGTATTACAACAAATTTGTAAATACAAAAATTAATGTTTAAAATATTTCCTTTTCAATCATTCTTGTTTTATTGATATTGGATGATTTTTAGTAGGTGAAATATTCAATACAATCAGACGATACAATAGTGTTGTATGTCACTTACTCGGCGCGCTGAGACGACACTTTATTGTTGTCTGGCGTTTATAAGGTTAAATCAAACATATAAATCAGGTCTTTAAAACAATGTTTTGGTGGTCATGACCCCCATGACTCTCCCCCTGTATCCGCCCCTGCCCACTTGGGAATAACCACAACTATTTAACCAGAGGTAGAGATCATTTTGCAATACTGGCTCATAGACTAAAATTCTTTAAATAATCCAACTTAGGCATATATGTCTAGTAAATTTATAAATATCCAGACTAAAATGAAATAAAAATGAAAATAATGCAGCTAAATTTAAAAAAAATACTATTAAAAGAATATATGATCTTAAAACCACTGTATTGTATTAAGGAATAGCCTACTTAACAGAATTACTTAATAGCGTAATGTAACAGCACTCATTACATATTGAGTCAGGGCTGGTTTTAGCTTGTTCGGGGCCCGGTGCAAACTTTTACTGAGGGGCCCCTCAATTTGGCACCCGTCTTTCACCACCCTCTCCCAAAGACCATCATATTAGGACTATACTATTACGTAAACGCAGTATGAAACTTAGATAACAAGAGAAAACGTGATATAATATTAACAGTACTTAATTATTAAATAAAATTAGAAAATAAATAATAGTAGCAGTTGTGTTTATAAAAACTCTCTTTATTAATATTTTATAATTCATCTGACAAAATTTTTTGTGCGGGGCCCCTTTAAAAACGGGCCCCGGTGCGGCCGCACCTGCCCAAGGCTGGAACTGGCTGTAGTTGGCTAATATAACTATCAGTACATACTGTTAGTTCGTAGTGTAAATTTATTTTGTATTGTTGACGCCATTGAAATTGTAATGTCAAAATTATATGAATAAAGTTATTATTATTACGTTAAAAACGTCAATAAAGTTTCTAAAAAGTGTTCTTGACACACTAATTTTTTGATTGAAAGTATAAAGTAGAGGAAATCGAATAGGACTCGGATGTCATAGGTTCGAATTTGGCGAATGGTATTTGATTTTCTTTGTTGTTTCACTTTCAATCCTCCAAGGCAGAAGAGATGAAGGCTTTACATTAATAAACGAGTTGAAAACTGCCAAAAATATATAGATATGTTTTTAAAACGAATGTCTTAGGAAATGTGTATCAGGAAAGAATGGGAAACCAATGAAAACTGGTGAAACCTGAAATATAATAAAATATATGGGTTACCTCCCAGATGCTGTCTTCCCACTGGCGGTATATGAGAAAGACTGTGCCAGATGCGGTAAAGCAAGTTTTTCTACCTGCCACGGTGCTCTCGGATGCGGCCTTCTTAAATGAGGTCACGTCCCGCGTATTTTTGATTGATTATCGATTAATAATCTTGAAATATTAAGATCCACTGTTTGTGCCACCCAGAACTGCGTGCCTCTTATCTACTCTTGCCTCCGCAAGACATGGCGGGGGACGGACGCCGTGGACCCGCGCGATATCCCCTTCGCTTGAGTCTAGTTCTATATTTTAAAAAAAATCTTCTTTTTATTCACTTTTTTTAACCTTACCTAATTTTACTGTGGAAAGGTCCCCGAATCACTAAACTTATAAATAGGTTAATACAATATTACCTTTTATATGTCCGTCAAGTGATCCACTCTATGCGTTAAAAACACTACGGCGGTTTCGGACGAATTTCACTCATCCATCATCAGGTGTTGGAATTATCACTCACATGAGGTCGTCAAAACATTAAATAACCGTTGCAACATGTATACTGCACAACACAAACTCAAAACACAAACAACGTATACCTTTACATAAATTAGGACAACACTCAACGTTGTCAGCACGAAAGCCGAGTCAGAACTTGCGATAAGGATCCCACCAATCGTCGATGACATTCCTCCCTCCTTCGCAAAATCATTCGATATTTTCAAGGCAGTCTCAAATATTGTGTTGGAATTAAAAGATATCTATCATCTAACCTAATTGAAAGTTCAAATGAAAAAAAAATATCGCAAGTGTGGAATTTGTCGATTTACCGCAATTGGCATTTACAGCATTTATGTATCAGAAGATTTATTGTGGACATAAAATCCAGCGGGGTCGTCTAATGATAAAGCTTGAGTCGAACTTTTCTTTTGCGTGCTCTTTGTTAGTCATTAACCTTTACAGTTGACGGAACGTGAACGAAATATGCACTAAAAACAACCGATTTTTAAGAATTTTACATAAAATCCCGAATGAAAATAGATTGATAGATAATGATTGCCTTTATTTTATGGAGCGAGATTAGGACTTTCTCGTCCTCTCTACCACAATACCCAATTACACATTAATTGCATTATAAGAAAAACAAAAAAACAATATTGCATTGAACAACATTTGAAGAAAAATACAACTACAAGAAAATTAAGAGCAAACAGAAATAAAAATACAGTGAAAAATGTAAAAGACAAAAAAAAAGGAATAATAACGAACAGAAAATAAAGATTAAATAAAACGCAAACTGAAATTTACCTTTTTTAATACAAATGCTTGATTTACAAAATATGTAGATATTTACACATACACGCTCGCAACCCCCCCCCCCCCCCCCCCCCCCCCCCCCCCCCCACACACAAACAAGCGCATTTATACGTATTACATACTAGCTGGTACCTTCGCTCGTAGGTGTGATTAAATAAATAAAAAAAAACTATCGGGTAAATATTGCTCCATTTTATTTCATACAATTTAAAAAAAAATATTTTAGATCCGAGTTCCATTGCCCAAAAACGCACAGTGAGTTTAGCCCAAATCGATCTATGTATCCCTTTTTGGCCTATTAATAGTTATGCACCAATAAATGCTAAACATCCCGTATCCGCCAGTTTGTTACTCAACTCCCGAACGAACATAAAAATTATAATTCAGGTTTTGAGGGAAATTTAACATATTTCCTTTTCAATGGACATTTCACATTATTGCATACTGTTTTGATATTTAACGGTTAAACCAACGTATACAGTAAATTAAAACACAGACGATCTTGTTAAAGTGTTAGGCTTTTGATCCAAATCAGTTGTTTTATTTATAATGGTCAGTGTCATGTCCGTTCGAAAAACCCCTCACTTTACACGTAATGTTTACATTTTTTTTTAATTTTTAAATAGGAACCCTAAATATTTCCAGGATAAAATTTAACCTAGATTAATCTCTGAAAAGTCCTCTACATGCAAATGAAAGTTTCGTCAAAATTTGATCGGCATTTCCGGAGACTAGCCCGGACAAACAGACAGACAGACAGAAAATAAAAAGTGCATGTTTAGGTTTTGGTAAAGTGTGAATAGCCATTTGAGCTTAGAAAAAAGTATTTATTTAGAAATCACAGGAATACAATTCAATTTTATTTAGATGTATAGATAAATCAGGCTCTAAAAAACTAACATAAGCAATCTTATTGTCAAATAAACTAAAAATATACAATTACTTATTATTAATCATCCATACACAATGCATTTAAAAAAAGAAAAATTAGTTAGGCGAAGCCCTCTTCCCCGGCTTTTGTGCAAATATTGTAAATTATTCTCCTCCGAAACTACTCGACCGATTTGGATACAATTTTAAAGCACAACCTACATGGTTTGAAGGGAGCACCACTTCAAAATCTCTTTATTAAAAAAAATTATTCAAGTTTTTCAAAAAATGTCTGCATGTGTCATGCACTGTGTGCGACGCAGCTCTCTTACCTGTTGGCCCAGCTCGCCTACGGCATTTCCACCGCTTCCAGTACACCATTTGACCGATCAGAATCATCTATTAAACATACACGAAATCCAATAGTTTTGCTACCGACCGCTAGATGGCTGAACGTCGACGTTCGGATATGTAGGGCCGACGTCTGTGGCAGGTCGGTGTCAGTTTTTCTCAAAGGTTTCTCTGTCCCTATAGTAAAACAACCCTGCAATTAACAACTGTCGCATACTTTTGTATATTTTACTCCAATGTTTAATTTTAAATGCCTCGAAAAAGAAGATCAGTCATAAGAAGTCAGTTTTATATACAGAGATACTATAGACGTCGCGTCGTCGCGAGAATGATTTAGTCACTGACGAATCTGTTAACAATTTCCCTCAGGTAAGTGATGAATATAGTAATCGCGCGGCTTCGCCTTCTTATGCTAAAAAATATCCTTTTTATTTATAATATTCGGAGGGAATGTCACCTCTTACTTGGTACCCCTTATATATATTTGAGGTTAGGGCAAATGGGCTTAAGGCTCGGCTCTCTACATTTAAAACGGCGAAGTTGGGTACCAATTTCAATGTTAAATAACCAAAACATACCTTCACTATTAAGCATATTTTTGTGTTGTTTTTGTCAAAAACGAAAGCTGTATTTTTTTTCTTAAAGTAAAATAGATTTTGGGTGTTGATTGCTAAGGTTTTTTGCAATATCTCTTTTTGCAACTGAGTAAAAAATTAATAAAGTTTGCTATTTTTTACTATTTACATCATACGTTTATGAAAACAATAACACGGTTTTTGCAAATGTATTCGGCAATCAACATCCGCATATGACAGTACTTCAAAATGAAACAAAATTTGTTCATTTATTCCACGAATTAACTGGAAAAAATTACTTATTCTGTAGCATTGTTCTTATGGGAATCAGATTCAATATGGCGGACAGGGTAGCGCCCTCTTAAGTCAGAAATTGTTAACTTTACAGAAGAAGCACCCAAGTTTTGACAAATTCCTGTTTCTACTCTTATTTTTATAATGTGATGAGTTTTTCTTGTGAGGTTATTAAAACTGTACCAAACTTTAGAAAAACAGCATGTAAATGTATAATAAGCAAAACCTCATGTCCGGATGAAATTGGATTGTATTTGCAGTATAGAACATAACAGCGAGAGGGTAAGGGGCGAGATAGGTAATGCGATAGCATTATTTATATCTCCTTAATTTTTAATTAGAAATCTCTCGTCAATACGTACATATTATACAGATTCAAGCTTAAGGGGATTCCCACTGATAGGGGTTTTCTATAATAGGCCTTTTTATTTATGAACTATTTTTTAAAAAAATATTCATTAGAATCTAAAAAAGTTGTTTACACTTATAGGAATTAGGGGAAAAATTTTTTTACATAGCTTTTTGATTTTTTTTTAGGCATAAAATATGTTTTTTAAAACCGTTTATAACTTTTTTACTACTGAACCAATTTGGCCGTTTGATATCATGTTTTAAAGTATATAAAAAGCACTAACTTTCTGGGTATAGTCATATTCTTACCATTAAAAGTTTAGCAGTTATGACCTTACAAAAATAATATAAATAAATATAAAACAAATTTGTGATTTACAATTTTTTTTTAAATAATCTTGTATTTGCCCTAGAGGAATAAAAATACCCAAAAAGCTGCATTATAAGTTACTGAAGATGTCGTAAAAATTTCATAACTGTAGCTTTAGCAGTTAAAAAGTTATAAAAACTTTTGTGTAAAAAATATCAAAATTGTAAAGTTGCGGGAAATTGTGTTTGAATTCCATTAGTTATTTTAGCAGTATAATTTGTTAGTATTATTAGTATAATTTGCGCAACCAGTATTTGTAGTCAAGATGTGTTTTACTTACATATTGGAGGCATTGAAAGCCCTGTTGTCCTTCTTTGCAATTAATTACTTTAAAAAAATAAAAATCTTATTAGTCCAAATAGCAAACATAAAGAAGTTCAAACTCGACCAAAAGTAGCTGAGCGCATTGCTTTGAATACATTTTGTTCACTGATATAAAGAACTTTTGTGGCATATGTTATGTTTTTCTTAAACCTTATAAACTATAGAATCAGGAAAAAATAAAAAATATTTTGGTTCTTTTTTTAAATGGCCATTTTTCAGTAGGGAATCTCCTTAAGAACAACCAAGCAAACTTGTTGTAGCTACTCCTAGATGGTGCTGATGAAGGGTACATGTAGGTAATACTCGAAGAAATAGTAAAGTAACTAAAGTTTTGTTTATTTAATTGGTTTTTTAAGGCAAGCCTTATCAGAACGTGGTACCTTCCCGATCAAAAGATACCGGGTTCAAATCTCGGCTAAAGACCAGTTAGCTTTTCGTATCTGTGGTTTGAGGGTAGGAGGGCGGAAGTAAATCAAACGGTGGTTGGCTTGCTTCCAAGCTACCGGGATATGACTAGTTACCTGGTCCCCGGCTTGGGATGTTTTGCATACTTTTAATAAGATATTTATGTGCATATACATTTTGAAAAATCCACGAAATTTTTTTTAACTTCAACTTCTTTACCCTGCACCGCGTAACCATTGAAATCACAAACAATATATATATATTGTATTCGTACAATAAAGTTAACAATTTCTGACTTGAGTCCATTTGCCCTAACTTCAAAGATACATTCCCCGGCCTCAAAACGGTATTTTTCTAAAATCCATACTTTCAATTCGGTCGTACTCAAACGACAAACAACTGTTTCTTTACACTGAAAATGTCATTGCACTCGTAATAATTGGTTTTATAAAGTTAAGGCTACATTGCGAAAGTTAAACGTGTTGTAACCCCTCCTCCTTCAACTTTCAACAATCTCTACTTAAACTGATGTTTACCTGCAATTCGTGAAAACAATTATTTACTAATTATTATGAAGGAGTATTGTACAAGTTGTTGTTAACACCTAACTTTCGTTCTCAAGTTGTCCGCCATGAACTCCAAAACTACAGCTGTAGAATCGTGTCCAAGCGTTAAATAATGCTAACAATTTGTTAATTAAAACATTTGTTTGCATAAGGGGATAAGTCGCAGTATTGGTTTAAGGTGCGATTTTAAACACATTTTTGTCGGACGAAAGATCGATGATTTTTAGAAATGTTTTTCTTACTGTATCGACTTTATTGAACCACTTATATTATCCGGAATGTTCTTCCAGAAACTTTCTCGTAATATACTTCTCTCCCGGTTAACGGATTTGTTTCAAAAGTTGATACAGATCTGCAATTTTTATGTAGAATACTAATGACAAACTTTATTCGTGTAGCTATTTACACTATCGCCTACCCCAGGCGGATAGGAGCCGAACCATCCTAATGTTTTTGTTTAAAAGGCTGAGTCCCCTCCCCAATGTTTTAAATTGTAAAATGATTTAATATTTAAAAGAACATACATTATAATAGCCCAACCTAGCACTACTCCACATTCGCCAAACTGATAAACAGTTTTTTAAATTGTTTTCCTTAAAAGCGAAAAACCTAATTGTTTATCATTGCTAAAGCACCTTGAACAGTAGGCTACACATATTGTTCTTAAAATGTACAAAATAAACTTACAGCAAATTAAGAACAGCTATGGCTAAAAATTATTAACAATAGACGGAGAATATTTCAAATTTAAAAAATAAATATAAACAAAATACAGCAAATTAAGAACAGCTACGATTAAAAATGATTAACAATAGACTGAGAAAACTTCTAATTTTAAACCAAATATAAACAAAATTTAAGCAAATTAAGAAATTATTAACAATAGACTGAGAATATTTCAAATTTAAAAACCAAATATAAACAAAATACAGCAAATTAAGAACAGCTACGATTAAAAATGATTAACAATAGACTAAGAAAACTTCTAATTTAAAAACCAAATATAAATTATAGCAAATTAAGAACAGCTACAACTAAAAATGATCTACAATTTACTGAGAATATTTCAAATTTAAAAACCAAATATAAACAAAATACAGCAAATTAAGAACAGGTACAACTAAAAATGATTTACAATTTACTGAGAATATTTCAAATTTAAAAACCAAATATAAACAAAATACAGCAAATTAAGAACAGCTACAACTAAAAATGATTTACAATTTACTGAGAATATTTCAAATTTAAAAACCAAATATAAACAAAATACAGCAAATTAAGAACAGGTACGGCTAAAAATTATTAACAATATACTGAGAATATTTCTAATTTAAAAACCAAATATAAACGTAATACAGCAAATTAAGAACAGCTACGATTAAAAATGATTAACAATAGACTGAGAAAACTTCTAATTTAAAACCAAATATAAACAAAATTACAGCAAACTAAGAACAGCAACGATTAAAAATGATTAACAATAGACTGAGAAAACTTCTAATTTAAAACCAAATATAAACAAAATCACAGCAAACTAAGAACAGCAACGATTAAAAATGATTAACAATAGACTGAGAAAACTTCTAATTTAAAACCAAATATAAACTACAGAAAATTAAGAACAGCTACAACTAAAAACTATTAACAATTTACTGAGAATATTTCAAATTTAAAAACCAAATATAAACGTAATACAGCAAATTAAGAACAGCTACGGTTAAAAATTATTAACAATAGACGGAGAATATTTCAAATTTAAAAACCAAATATAAACTAAATTACAGAAAATTAAGAACGGCTACGGCTAAAAATTATTAACAATAGACTGAGAATATTTAAAATTTAAAAAACAAATATAAACTACAGCAAATTAAGAACGGCTACAACTAAAAATTATGAACAATTTACTGAGAATATTTCAAATTTTAAAACCAAATATAAACAAAATAAAGCAAATTAAGAAGACGTACGACTAAAAATTATTAACAATAGACTGAGAAAACTTCTAATTTAAAACCAAATATAAACAAAATTACAGCAAATTAAGAACAGGTACGACTAAAATTGATTAACAATAGACTGAGAATATTTCAAATTTAAAAACCAAATATAAACAAAATTACAGCAAATTAAGAAGGAAAGAATGAAATTGAAATTGTAAAAAATATACTTGACTTTTGTGTAATATATATTTGTGTTTAAGTGTTATAATAGTATATTTGACAAGGGACCGCGGGGGACATCAAACCCCTCTTATTAAAGTTAGTTTGCATCCCCGTCCGAGGCTGCTGGATAATTTGAACCAAAGGCGTGTTATGAATGACAATGAATCTATAGGAACACAAATGAATATCTATATGAAGATTACACTGAATTCATTTTGATAGATTTTTCAAACTTTCAGAGGGTGCTGTTCTTTAATTTAAACAACACTAATAATCCAACTATGTTTTAGATTATTTATTTTTCAAAGAACAAACTTTACATAAGATGAGGGAGTAAAAATCTGTCTTCCTATTTTTTTTAAGAACTGCATTTTTGATAAATAAATCTGTATTTCACCAGTCCCCAAAGGCATCAAGTGCCTGCCTTGTATAATTTCTAGATGTGTCGCACCGATAATTTTGACAATTCGGTGTCCATGGCTATATGCATTTTTTTAGCTATCGTGTTCACACAAAAACAGATAGCCATACAGACATAATTACAAAATTTGTTTTTTTAGATATAGGGAGATCTATGCAACAAAATCTCAAGGTTGAATTGTAGTCGATCGCAATACTTTCTCTATGTATTTAGACTTGGAACGTAGTTAAAGACTTTTTTTTTAAATTATTTTATACAAAAGCTTTATTTTCAGAAGCTAAAATTAATAATGATAATTATGAACAATGTATCATACAACGCAAGCGCGGCGGCAAGCGTACTAAGCACGGATGGTTTAAATTTCGTCTAATTGCGATCCGATGTTCTCGTGTTAAAGGAAATACCACGAGATAGAAGCTGTCGCGTAGCTTTCACCGATGGCGAAGTTACTTTCATCTATCGACGCTTTCGCGGTTGAATTAATACCCATCAGAAGCTGCGGGCTGTCGACCTTAGTAACGGACGTGTTTCAAGATCCGTTGATATGTTGGAGGTGAATTGCCTGTGTATACAACCATCGTAAAGTATATAACCACAGACCACTAATGCTTTACACGCCGACCTACTATATCGTTCGTATCACAAACTATTTTCAAATACTGTATTTGCCTTGGTCTAGGTATAATCTTAAAATCAATTACTAAGCTTTTATTTCTTAAAAAACACAAATCCTAAAACAATATTTTTAAACATACTGCATTATAAACTGTTTTTAATGCACGCGTTACGCCCGTTTAGTTCAGTGCCGGTACTAGTATTTAAAATTTTTGAGTTACAGCCATTTTGATTTTTTCAAAATTGATATCGAGTGGTTCAACCAAATATCGTTGTGTGGAATATCGTTTGAAAGCTCATTTAATTCTGAATCCAAAAAGAATAATAATTAATATTAAAACAAACAAAAAAGAAAGCAGTCGTGGGACTGCCATCAGAAGTGAAAACTGTCATGAATATAAATCGTTGGTTATATTGGTTTAATCTGAAATTTGAGAATTACTTTTACCTTGACCCATTTAAAATAAAATCTAAAAAATAACATAAAAATGATTGTCTATAGTCAAATAATAAATTAAAAAATATAATTTTGGTTAGGCATATACTGAAACAACACGCGTTGACATTCATTATCATATCAACAAAGATAGCTAATTTATCTATGTCCATTTTAGAGGTATCACCAAGTACTCAAATTTAACATAAGTTACAACATTAGGTTAGTTAATTAAAAAAATGTTGATTTTAGGATAATGTTTGATGTTGTAGACGATTACCAAGAAATTATGATTTCAGTTTTTCCTAGATAACTCAGTTATGCTTTGACCTACAGAAACGAAAAAGCCATTTTGTCTGACGTTAAAAACAAAATGTGTTGTCTCTTGTATACTTTTTGTTATGCAGATAAAGCGGTTTTCAAGATATTCCACTTTAAACATTTGTAACTGCCGCCATTTTGAAAACTATTAAAATAAAATCGTGGTGCTTGGTACACTTGTAAACCGTAACATACACATCGCTTGTATCAAACTTGAACTATCTTACCTATTTCTGGAGTTGCAATGAGTTTTTTGTAAAAATATATCCCTCCCCGGCGGGGAATCGCCCCGGTCTCCCGCGTGACAGGTGGGGATACTGACCAATATGCTACCGTTGACTGTGTTGGAATTGAGTTATTTAGTGCTATCTCTCTTTTGTAAACACAGAGGCGATGACGAATAATATCTGACGATCACGCGAGATCAGAGATTTTTACCCATCTGAAAAAGTGCCTAACGCGCCATAAGAAGTTTTCACTCCAAAAAAATAGTACAGCGAAATGGGGCAAAATCGGAAAACACGATTTCGTTGTTTTTTGCCGCCATTTTTAATCGGTTAAAAATATGGAAGCGTAAATTTCAATTTCACCGTTGGTTTTTTCTTGACATACTACATCGAAATGATGTATCACATGACCACCTTCCTATTTAAAAAAACAAAGTTACATTCAAAATGGCGGATTCAAGACGGCGGATGAATTTTTTTATATCTTAATAAAATAGTATTTTTACATAGAGTAGGTTCCTCAATCACATCTATCTTCAGATTTTCCTTATATACGAAATATTAAACCAGTCCCAGACTTAATTGACACCTGTATACTCTCCTGTACTTAAGTCAATGCTATTAATTAAGCTTCATAGGCGATGGTAAAGGCTCAGGTTTTTTGCCTAAAAAAAAATATAGTTTCGTATTTTTACTCATCAACACGCAAAACCCTATAGCGCAAACAGATAAGTGGAATTCAGGTGTGTGAAATTTCAACACTATTGTATTTTTGTAATAATGTTTAACGGAATCTAAAAGGTACAAAGTTTTTCTTCATTTTTTGTTAATCTGAAATTACAAAAGTGGGCAACATATTAAGAAATGAGATGTACAGTTAAACTTCAAAGCATTCTTAAGGGTCTGCTCCAGTAAACGAGAAAGCAACAGGAAACGCACTTTCGGTATCACTGTATCCCTATCTAACCAGTGCAATTTCTTGCATCTGAACGCTTTGACATTGCCTCATTTCATACCATATTTCATAAGTCTATCTTTTGTAATTGAGTGTTGAAAAAAAAAACTGAATATTCTTTATAAAATTTCGGATCCTACTTGCAAATTATTTTTCATTATTAATTTTTTATTGTGTTAGGAAAAAAATTCAAACTTTGTACTTACAAAATTTCAGTTACTTGACAAATGAAAGAAATTTAAAAAAATGTAAATTGCAAGAAGGATGCGTATTGTGACTGTGCTTAAAATGAGACCTTGCAAACAATTTTATGATAAAAAGTAAACGAAATAAATGGTATGAAATTTAACATTGCTCTTATGGGATAAAAATCCATTTTATTTTTACTGGAGCAGACCCTTAAATTTATGTCTTTTGGTTATAAATTGGTGTTCATGTAGTATTTTACTAATTTCAGTTGGGAACAGATTGAAAACAAATTAGATTTTTACTATGAGTTTTGAGTATTAAATTTAATAACAGTCCTTAATCATTCTTGAATCTAAATAAATCAAATTGTCTCTTTCGAGCTTTTTTTGCAGCAAATGTATTAATAATGTCATCAATAGAAATAGATTATGCTCTCTGGTGCAAGCACATTTTGCAATCGTCATATCTATTACAAATCGATATATATTTGTATAATGATATTTATATCGATTTGAAAAGGAAACTATATTTTCGTTTGGTATGAGGTAAACAAGATTTAGTTTCGTATTCTATTCTGGTATTACCGTGAAATACTTACATTTCTTCAACGCGCGTTGGCCATTACCTTTTCCCATAGTCCAATGTATAGGATACGTTTGTGTGGGTTTTGTTTAGTTGATATAATTTAGAGAAAGAATGTGAAATGAGTTTGTAAAATAAAAATTTTCAAATAGACAGTAAATTTTAAGATTTATTCTCTACAATCTGTTATAATAAAATTTCATTTTTGGGTAAAGCATACATTCCTAAATTCCTATTCAACGTAGGCCTGATTTTGTTGGCAGTCTTGTAGTAGGAACATAAAAACTGGTGTTTTCTAAACAATTTTGAAATATATAAACATTTATACACTTCTATTTAGAACTAAGTTGCAAAACTTTTGTATATTTTGAAAAAAATACAAAAATGTTTCTGCAGTGTTATATAACTTTATAGGATTTTTGGTAAAATTCGTCAAGCGTTTAGACAATTTCTTTCATTCTGTAGTATCTGATTCCAAAATATAAGGTTAGGCCTACATAAAATTTTCAAGTTAACAGTTCAATTCTATTATTTATTCTCTACAATTTGTTATAATACAATTTCATTTCGGGTAAAGCATATATTCCTGGTAAATTTTTCAAAATAGGCCTAATTTTATTAGCGGTCTTGTAGTAAGAACATAAAAACTGGTATTTTATAATTTTGTTGTTGAAATTGATATATATTTTTGTATACCCATTTATTAAGAACTAGATTACAAAACTTTTGCGTATTTTGAAAAAAATGTTTACTACTTTTTATGTAGGGCGTTTCCATTACTGACATTTTTTTGCTTCCTGAGCTAATAACATTTAAAATTTTACATCAATCAATTTTTTAGTTGCTTATATGAATTCTTTGGGCCTTTTTCTACGTAAAAGCTATTGAAAACTTTTGTATTGGGTTATAATTACTATATTTGGCGAATTTTGAAAAAATCCGGGCGAATTAACATGACAGCTTCCAGGTTAACATCTGTGATATGATTCCTGCTTTTTGAGTTACATCAAATTAAATATAAATAAAACTGAAAACGTTAAAAATCAAACAAATAATTAAAATAATGCTTTATTATTTGAAAAGTTGTTCCTTGTAACATATAGAAAATAAAATGTAATATTTCTTCGCTATTTCCGGCGCCTCGTGTCCGGGCTGGAGCCTTCGGCTCGGCTCCCCTCCAATAACAAGCTGACTTCTTTTTATTACTACTCGATACTAGGACCTAAAAGTATTTGATTGTAATAAGACCAAAAAAGTATTGTACGCCGCAAACAATCTATTGCGGTAAAATTACAACAGCTGTAACTTCAAAAGGTTCAGCTGTTTTCCAACCGATAGTAGCAATGTCGCTCTTTGATTAAATCGCGATTAAAATACGAAAAAAATTAATAATGTAATTTTATGAACTAAGCGTTCTTGTAATTCTAGTGCAGTATGATAAAAAGTATCGTTCATAACTTGTACCTAAAGTGCTCGGCGTTGCCTCGAACATAAAACCACGATCTCACTCCAAAAACATCCTCTTTAGGTACTATAGTGATGAAATCAGCTGTCTTACAACTGGGTCAACATTACTTTGTAAATGGTGTACATTATTGTGTTGGTTAAAGCAAATGGTCGGATTTGTCGGTTTACGTCAAACAGTTGAATGTTAGTTTCACACAACATAACCCAGAGTCCAAAGCCCAAATTGTTGGGACATTTTAGATTTCACCCCCCCCCCCCCCCCACCAACCCCCCCCCTGGTTGCTGATTTTGACATAAACTTTTTGTAAACGGCTTCTTGAATTTCGGAGGATACATTCATAACTTTGATCCCTTCCTTCATCATGAATCATGAGATTCTTGGCAGTAGTTTACTGGTGCCGGAACGCACTCGAACGCCTTTCTGGTACTGCTTTTTATTAATTTTTTGTAGTTTTGTTTTAACGTTGGACTAAACCATCCACTCCATCAATCACACTCATTGAACACTCGGTTCAGAATTTTAGCCCGCCAATCGCAAATCGAAAACCTCAATACAGTGCGTTGAAACTTTTTTTTTTTAGGCGGAAAAATTCATTTAGGCAGACCTCTCGTTAGAGAAAGTACTGTGGGACTCAACCAGAACAAGTCTGGCAATACCCACTAAAAGACCGCCCTCACCCCCAAGTAAGGAAACTATGCGAGCCAACTACTGTAAAGTCTCTCACATTGTCCCTCAGCTCGGAATCGAAATGGGACAACTTGGGAGCACCAAACACCCATTTGCCAGCCTCGCGGCACTCCTTTGATGTTAGGCGAGCGCTGTGAACAACTACAAATAACAGACCGATGATTCAGAGTCGAGGCGGCCGAAAAGTTTAAAAACCAGCGATACTTAAACTTTATATCATTAACTTTTTCAGCATGAGACATAAAGGCTATTGACTAAATAAGAGACATTTTGCGAAGTTTTTGCTTAAAATAGAATGTGTCTCTAAAATTGTCTATGTGCAAATATAAAAGTACAAAAATAGTTATAGTATATGTGAACTTTTCTTATAAAAATAAGCATATTATCTGCACCCTTAAACTCACCAAAGATACGCAGGGGTTTTGGAAGTGAAAAAACGTTCAAAAATTTTCCTTGGTAATACCTCCGAACCCTCCTCCCCACCTTTCCGTCACTTCCGGTCAATTCCGGCAACGATCCGGTATAGAAAAACTTACGAGTAAATCCCTGATTCTTGGCCGAATGCCAGGTAATTGCAGCCAGTTCGGATGTCGAACAGTGTAACATACTTTCTCGATGTACAGTAGTTTCAGTGTCGGGCTTCGGCTTAGATGTTACGCAGCTCTTTCCTAACCACACGTGTCCGTTACTCCCTGCTTGGCATTGTTAAGTGGCCCGAGTGCCTTAAACTACAACGGTTATACAATTCTCGATTATTATGTTGTCAATAAACGTTTCAGTATGTCTCAAAATCAGTGGCGTAACGTACTCCCACGCAGACCCCGCGATAGTAAAATATGAAAAAATAAATACAACTTTAACATTAATTGTACTTTTGTTTTAAAACCATGTCATATCTTTGAAAAAAACAAAAACTTTTGCTTATAAAAATTTATTGTTTGCAAACAGAAGATTTTCCAATTTGATTTTTGAGAAATAAGAAAGTAAAGAAGCATTTTGAAGAACTTTTCAAGACGAGAGGTTGACAAACGGATACAAATATTTCAAAGTATCTGTTTCTTTTAAGCAACTCTGGACACAATGATTTCCCAGTTAACAATTAGGTTCGAAGCTACGACAGAAATCAGTAGCCTTTTCTCAGTTCTTTCCCAAACATTCTTTGAAGGCAACCTATGTTGAATTGTCTGCGAAAGTTTTCATATGAACTCTTAGAACGGCACTGAAATCAGATTTTGAAAAAAGACATCAATACTACAGTTAGCAGATCTCCTCTTTTTGGATAACTACTCAATCGAATCTAGCTTCCCGGACTTGTGCACGGCTTCACTTCTCTTCTTGACCTTACCAGTAACTGTGGAGAGTGCGGAGCTCTCATTTTCCAAATTGAAGCTAATTGAAAATTGTTTAAGGAGCACAATGACCCAAGAGAGACTGTGCGGCCTTAGTTTATTGAGTATTGAAAATGAACGAGCTAGGCATCCGGATTTGAATGAAGTAATCGAAGTGTGTTTGCCAAAACCAACTTAGACAGCTACTATTATCAAGATCTTTCTACTCTGCGGCTGTCCGTGTCCTGTAGCCGGCCTTGTTAAATGTGTTTTCCGATTTTAAATTAAACGTTAGTTGTAGTCTATGATAGTTTAAAATTATTTGTTATATGTTTTTAATTGTTCTAAATTTGATTGGTATACAGGGACGTCGCTATGGGGGGGGAAGGGGGTAAATCGTTGCCCCCCAATAATCATAAAATCCAAAAAGTTGGAAAATTTCAGATTTTGAAAAATGTTGGAATTTTGATTTTAGGATAAATTGTTAGCAAAACCCGGAAGAACTTCAACTTTGGTTTTCGAACCCAAGGTTTAGAAAGTTTTTGTTGTTAATTACCAACATTCACGAGCAAGTTATAATTTCCAATAGAAAAATATTGGGCAAATCCAATTATTTCTGTACCAAATAAATACATTGACTGCTTTTAAACGATGTTCTGGGAAATTTAGTTCGTACCTTTGTTATTGTGGCAATACTGACTGTCTCTGGCATGACATGTACCCCTCCTTGTTTTGCTGCTAGATTGGGTTTTTTCCCGAAATGAGGAAATTTTTAAGCTTGCGGCAAATATTGAGGAAAAGAAAATGGTGGGGAAAATACGAGGAATGTTTTTCAATAATGTGATGATCACATTAACATTCTTGTAAAATATTTAAAAAAAACTCTTAAAGTACTCAATATAGCATCTGCAGTGTTAAAAACCCTACTTAGAGAAGTCCATTCTTCAAAAAAAATCCGAGGGTGAGCCTCCAGAGCCCATCTCCACTGGGACATATTCCGCACAACATAACCCAGAGCCTCCTTCTGCACGTTTGGAACCCCCACATAAAAGTTGGGAAATATGGTCAAAATTGTTGGGAAATTTTAGATTTTGCCTCCCCCCCCCCCCAATAATTTGTCGTAGCAACGTCCCTGATACAATTGTTATATGTTGTAGTATTTTTATTAATTATTCTATTTAAATTATGAATATTATATTTTTATCAATTATTGCATAATTTTATTTTTAACTGAATTTAAAATTTTATTGCTTGTTCCCCCTTTAGTAGTTAGGATTTCTTATCTTTGTGTAAATTGTATTGTGTTTGAGAATTTTAAATGTTAATTTATATTGGACATAGTCTATGCTTATATATGTCTTTTCGCTGTAATAAATAAATAAATAAACAATTTGTTTTGACAGACGGTCACTTTTATATCTGTTCTGCTAAATTTAAAGAACGAAGTATGACGCACTATTCACGTTATCCTTAAGTCGGTTGGACTGTAAGAAAAACCATCAGATATACTTCTAGTAATACAGGGGAATGGGGAGTGGTATACTGGACATCAACAGAAAGGGCCGCATACCAGTAATAAAACCGGAGTGCTAGATATCTTGTGGAATTGGGCAGTCCATAGTAGGAGAAGCAACAATTAGGGCCTGTAGACACTATGAGTAAGTCGTCGCCCTGACTCATGCTCTGTTGAGAAACATTAGAGTTTATGGAAGACGCAGGGGCCTATACACACTACAGCGTCTAGTCGCAGGTAGACTCGTCGAGGGTACGTCTTCAGGTACGACACGAAATCGCACACGCGTCTAGAATCAGGGTTTGGGGGCATTGAGGATATGGCATCGCATGGGACTGAACACACTATTGCGTCTTTGGATGCGACCATGGGAACGTCTCGCTAAAAAATCCCAACTTTTAAAAGTATTGAAAGGGAAAGTGACGAAGAAAAATACAACGGAAACGGTACATACCGTAGATGCTGATACCCTGTTTTTTGTCATTGGTAGATGAGTTTAAAAAGTTCCAGAGAACAAGAAAATTATGTTGAAAGGTCAACTTATCAAAGTCATAATCTTACATCAGGTACACTCAGAGCATACAGCAACTCATTCTTCAGGGCTGCTAACATATGACCCCGGTCCATCTATTTCAGGTACTACCTAAATTTACCCTCCCACTCAAATGCTGCCATACTCCAATCACTTCTGTCCACCAAGAAAAAAAAACTCGTTCGTATTCACGCTCCTTTTTGTACGCCATTTTTCCTAATTAATAGGAGCGTAAGTAATACATTCTCCTCAGGTGATGGCATCTCACCACAAATACGAGCGCAAGATGACACGTCGCTGACGTCACTCCCCACCACAATGTAGAAATCGCACGCCACTGCATCTCAGACGCATGGACTGCATGGGGTTGCGACAGCCAAGTCGCAGACGCAAATGCGTCCAAGACGCGTAGTGTGTACAAAGCCTAAAAGGAACCAAGCGACAGACCTGCTCTGGGAAGATAATCCTTAGCCGCCCCCTCCTTGTTCA
The DNA here is from genome assembly GCA_018207615.1 of Philaenus spumarius. Taxonomy (NCBI): domain Eukaryota; kingdom Metazoa; phylum Arthropoda; class Insecta; order Hemiptera; family Aphrophoridae; genus Philaenus; species Philaenus spumarius. The sequence goes on from JAGFPH010002047.1 coordinate 113,392, forward strand.
GTTCTCTCTAACCATTATACAATTTTATAAATTCAAGCTCATTTATTATCGGTTTGAAACTAAATACTAAGGTTTTTTTAAAGACACAAACTGTCTCTTTTCTTGTTTAATAAATGGTTGTTGCAGTTTGATACGGCTGTTGTAACTACTCTTAATAAAACATGACCTATAATATACTTTATATTGTTAAACGAGTTTTAAATCTATTTCTGGAGTATTTGCTTTTAGGCTTAATATTTTTAAGCGCACTGCAAATACTGCAATAGTGTGAATTAACATTTCCCCTTGAATCTGACCATGGCAGTACGCCATCCAACCTACAATATCTGCGAATCTGCGTTAACCGGGCGTTTAGCGTTGCCAACGCGAACTGTCGTGTTAATTAAGCGGCGCTTTAAACGCCGAACTAAGTTATACGGAGTGCTGGCAACGCGCACTGCAGCTCAGCTACCAGAGAGGCCAGAGTAGTCAGAAGTATCGGATTTGTCCCGGTTCTAGTAGTTATTGTTTATTTCAAAGTGATTATTGTGTACTTTAAAGTAGCAAATTTTTGATACGGAAGCATTTATTTACGCAATCGAATAGCAGCCACCTCTATATGAAGTTAATTCAAAGGATTCAAAGGATAAACAATTAAAACATTAAGTGAAACTGTCCTGTTAAAGCTACGGCTATACTTACACGAGCCGAGCCGAGCGGAGCGGAATTTTTCCAGGGGTATTCTCTCTGTGTATTTAAATGGGTGTGGCTATATTTACACGAGCCGAATCCACACGCGCGGAGCCGAATTTTTTCCACGCTCTGAGAGCATACCGGAACGGGTCGATTCGGCTCCGCTCCACGATGGTCAGGTAGATATGTCCCGACCAGAAAGAATGTTCGGTCTCTTTCCACTGTTCTTCCATGATGATTTTGCAATTCACGGTAGTTGAGACACATGTCGGGACAGTGCGGGTCTGTTAGATTTAGCCACTACTACGGATTTCCGCGACGGACCGGGTCGCTCTTGTAAGTATAGCTGAAGCTTGATACACGATTTGAAAGCACTGGGTGTGTACACCACCGTCTAGCCTTCCTCAAACACAATTCCTCATGCGTTTCTATTATTTGTAATACACATAGACAGCCCAACTAAATGGTGTCCATTTTGGAAGTGAGGGACGCGACGTTGACAACTCCTTACAAACGCGGTGTATAACACGGGACCCGCGTTGTCGACGCTTTACCAACGTCGCGCTTTTAACGTCCCGTATAACTTGAGAATTTAACTCCCGGTTTTCAGCGTTATCACCGTTATCAGCGCTCGTACACCGTGAACTCATGAACCAGACCGCCGCCGGGACTAAAACATCACTGTTAGAAAATGAACAAGAACGAATTTTTTTCGTGATCACATCACAAATTTAATCATAAATGTAATTTTTAATTGAATATCGACTACGTATTCAACGATCGATTAGTTTAAAATCCATTTTACTAAAAAGGCCTGCGGGGGGGGGGGGGCAGGTCCCGTTTATTTTATATTACATAAAATAAAGTTGGGAAGACAGAAGAAACGTTAATAATAGAAGAATATCAATTTTAACTGCCGTCTTCACTGAGAACACGACAAGACCTGAGGGGTCTTTACGAATGACAGCATCTGTAAATACAATGGTTGCGTTCATGATAGTTAGGCTACTGGAAACTAGACGGGACATAGGCCTAACTCAAGATACTAGCCAACGAGAACAGCTGGATTCGAACTGTCGAACCCTATCGTACGACGTCACCGCCTTGCCAACTGAACCGTTGTTCATAGAAGCGTCCGAATCAACTGGCAGCAGGCAAATCAAGAGAACAGCTTGAAAACAAATGGGAGTGTCTTTGCTGAAAAATTGCCCAAGTTTGAAACTGTTATTTTCTTTTTACACGCTTTATATTAGCTTGACCTGTATGTAACCGTAATTTTCACCAACTTAAAGACGTCTTATTAACTTAAAAATTTGCACACGTGTCACGGACCGATGACAATATAATAATTTACATACCCTCCCACACTCCCTAATTTTACATACATAATTTTAAATCAATTGTCAAACTAGTCGCACATATGATATAAAAAAAAATTATAGTTTAAAAAAGTAAAAAACACGCTTTAATAGCAAACCAAACTTAAAATGTGTACAGTATTATGTATAAATACATAATACTGTACACATTAAATTCAGTGATCTCACAATGCGAACTTAAAAGTTGAAATTAATTGTAAAAAAGCGTGGAGGGCGTTTTACTATATTTTTATAACAACTCTACTTTTATAAATAGCAGCTACCAATGATAGATTTGTAATATTTTATTTCAAGCACCCCATATTTTTTTACATTTACTTCCTTCTTTTTAGTTCGATTTGCTATTAAAGCATGTTTTTTGGGTTTTTTTTTTTAATTATAATTTATTAATGATTACAAGACAAAAATCCAAAACTGTTTATTGTATATGCAAGCAGTAATACAGTACATTTTCGAATTAGTTGTTTTGGACGTGTTTCACGAGTTAAAAGACTGTTCCCAACCTTCGGTAATATTTATCTGTTAAATATTTGTTGAGAAATTCTGTATACCAAGTAGGCCAGAACAGTCGCTACTGCGTTATTACACGCAAACTCTAAACTGAATAGTGAAACCAATTGAATAGCCCCGGACTCTAAACTCTAGAGACAAATGGACAAACAAAAGATGACCTTGCAGTGAAATTAGGAACGTCCAGTAAATATAAACTCAATAATGTGATAGCGATTTCCTTCGTCAACGCGTACCTTCTGTCCAACTATATGTATGTATTTATTGTACAACTTTACAGGTAACGCAACAAGAATAGCTTTTTAACAGTGGCGGTTCTAAACCTAAACAACTGAGGAGGGTGACGCTAACAGAGGGTCGAATGTCGAGGGGGGATGGAATACCTCCCAGTCAGAGAGTGATTGAAAAATTAACCTTCCAAAACTATATTTTAATACCTTTCTGGTTGAAAATTGATTAGTTATTTTGAACTATTACTTAATTGAACAAATATTTTTTATTCAAATTAAACAACGTACATTACGTCAATTTTACGTAAATTGAAAATTTGTGTTTAATTTGAAAAATAATGTTTGTTTCTGGATAAAGTATTTGGATTATTTAAATAACCTTATAGTTTATTAGTTCAAATGATGGAAGAATGTAATTTATACGCATAACTTGAGAGGATATCTCAATATGAAGATTTCTAATAAACATTGAAAATTATATAATGCCTTCGCCAGGTAATAAAAGGGATATTTTCCAATTCAAATCTGTTGCAAATAAAAAACTGTTTTGGTCGTACGGTTTCTTTCGTTTTTTGCGAAAGTGTTGATTGATACAGTCCCCACATCTCTAAGCACGTCCCTACAGTAAAAAAAATACCCGCGAACAACCAGCGAGATATAAGACTGTGCGGATGACGTTTAAGGAATAACCAAAATATTGAAATAATCGTTGTAATCATCAGTTTAATCGTGTTTAGGGGGTCGGTAATTGGCAAACAAAACTGACTGAGTTTCAGCATTGACTTTTCTTCCAGAATAAAAACTCTTAACTCTCAAAAGATATTAAATATACCGTTTCTCTTTTGAAAATTTTCGTACAGTTTCTAATGCAAGTTTAATGTAAACCTTAAGTTTTTTTTTAATAAAATAATAATACTGCAACAGATCCTTCTCTGTTATTGTACGTGTAGTACGATGACTGGCCGTATGACTGGCTAAGTTCAAAATAATATAAAACTTATCACTGACAGAACATATACGCCCTGTATGATATATTGCACTGACACTTACAGTCTTACAACAGCTGAATAATTTTTATACAGGCTTGATTTAATAGTTGAGCCTAAAAAACAATTACAAAAGTCGGACTTGGTTCCGAGCAAAGCCTATTTAAGTCCTTTTTTAACTAAGCAAATTTTTAATTAGTTTATTTTTATTTTTCAAAAACTGTTGATTAAAATAGTTTTTTGTTATTTACTCCCACCTCTACACAAGTTCCCACAATAAAAAAACAAAACCCTCGTACAACCAGCGAGATATAAGAGCTTAAGACTGTACGGATGACGTTTAAGGAATAACCAAATATTCAGACAATCGTTGTGATCATCAGTTAAATCGTGTTTAGGGGATCGGCAATCAAAACTGACTGAGTTTCAGCATTGACGTTTCTTTCAGAATAAAAACTCTTAAGCCTCAAAACATATTCAATATTTTTTGGCACCATACTAAGAACCTAATAAAAATTTCTTAAAAAATCTCGGGAAAACTGGGGGGGGGGGGAGCTGCCCCCTGAGCGCCGCTCAATCTTCATTAGTCTATTCAGTGGCGCACCGAGGATTTGGCTTTGGGAGGGGGGGGGGGAGAATAAGCTCAGGTCAGAGTATGTATATAAATTCAATCAAATCTAAATGGATGGAAGTTCTTTAACTTATCACAAATTCTGAAACATTATATATTTTTTAGTGAATGGTGTCGGGCTTGCGTCAGGCCAGACAATAGTGCTATGTAAACATTATTCCGCTGGATCACCCCGCATTGACCTTGAGTGACGGTCTAGCCAGCACCCCAGCGCGCTGCCTTATTATTATTATTAACCTAAAACTGGTTGTGGTAATTGGTATAATTTTCAAGGTTGTAAGGAGAATTGTAATGCAAGATCTGGAAATAAAAAATTATTATTATATTATTATTAGGGTCATGTTATACGAGCGCTGATAGCGTCGCGTTAACATCGGTTAATTGGGTAAATGTAACTACTGTGGGCCATGTTACCCGAGCCCTATCAACGGCAAATCAGCGTCAACCGGGCGTTGAGCATTGCCAACGCGGACTGACGCGTTAACGACGCGACGCTATCAATGCCGTACCAAGTTATACGGAGCGCTGTCAACGCGCACTCGCAGCGCAGCTATTAGAAAGGCCACAGCAGTCAGAAGTATCGACTTTGTCCTGGTTCGAACTGATTATTGTGTACTTCAAAGTGGCAAAATGTATGACACGGAAACATTTATTTACTCTATCGGTATCGTATAGCAGCCACCTATATATCTCTACTAGCTGACCCGTACGGCGTTGCCCATGGTGGTTGGTATTTTCAGTCTTTTTAACTTAATTGTATTCTTTTTAAGTGTTCAGTCAGTGAGTGGTATTTGGCTTTTATATATATATATAGATTTTAAATAATAAAAGCAAATTGTCATAATAATAAAAGATCTGAAATTATGATTTTAGTAACTTTGATCCCTCCAAACCCCTCCTAAAATTTCGAAATTTGTCATACCCTTTCTTAGTGAGCACTTACGGCCCTAGAGGAAGCTACATACCAAATTTAATTCCAATCCATTCGGTA
>JAGFPH010002047.1:121004-136687 GCA_018207615.1 Philaenus spumarius
AGAGTGGCCAAGAGGTTAAAAGCGCGCGTTTAGTCTGCTACAATAACCAGGGCTATAGAATACAAGGGCTGGTCCACTCCTTTGATGTTGACGCTCGCCGACTGTCCCACCCTTCCTCTCGCCCCCCTCCTATGTGACGTCACTCTGGTACAATGACAAGCCGCTCAAGCACGGTTCGCCTTAGCTCTCACTTATTATTTGATATAACGTTGCAGACGATAATTGTTTAAAACATTATGCAATACACTCAATCACCTAAATTATATGTTTACCAAGTTTAGTGAATATTAAGTAATTATTTTGTTCAGTACAAGTGTTTAAAGAAGGTATATAATTCCGCGAGATTTTCGCCTTTTGACGCATATTTAAAGCTAATTTTCTCGGAGAGGCATTCCAAAAATGTATTGAAAAAAATTATACAATGCACACAATCACCTATATCACATTTTTACCAAGTTTGGTTAATATTGAGTAATTATTTTGCTCAGTACACGTTTTTTAAAAGAAGGTATTTTATAATTAAGCGAGATTTTCGCCTTTGACGCATATTCAATGCTAATTTTCTCGAAAAGGCATTCCATGAATTTCTTTAAAAAAATATACAATACACACAATCACCTAAATTATATGTTTAGCAAGGTATCTATTTATTTAATGTTACGTTGCAGACGAGATTACTGTATGAAATCTTACCAAGATTATCAAGCAATATTGTCTGCAGCGTTACTTGAATATTCCAAGAAACACCTTTACTAACAAAATACATTAAAACAAACATTTTCAGGACGATGAGATATAAATAAATAAATATATAATATATAAATAATAATAAGATTTAAACTTAGAGTACCGGTAATTATTGATAACTCAAAATTTTAAAACAACAAATTTTAAGTAAGAGTTGCAAGCGAGATTACTTTATGTTAAAAAGTTACCAAGGGCCTCAAGTAATTTCTTCTACAGCTTTAAGTTAAAATGTTTAAACAAATCTTTACTAGCAAAAAGCGCTTAAAATTGTCAGAACAATTAGATGTAAATAAATATATAATATACAAATAATTATAATCAAATTTAAACCTAGAGTAATAGAGTTATTGATGACAAAAATAAAAAATAAAACATAATTTTAAGTTAAACTTCTAGACTAAATTAAATTGCACAGTGTAAATTTAAATAGTTCAATTGTTTAAATTCAACTATTAAATTAACTATTCCCCATAGTGAAGCATGAGTACTCAGCTAGTAAAAATATATTTACAACAAAGTTCAGTCCACTTGCTAAACCTAGTCGTGGAGTAAAACCTCCTTCTTTGAGTCGGATACAATTATTAGCCCAATTCATATTATTTAGCGGTTCAACTGTTCGAAGTCAAACCTATTTCAAAATTTTAGTATAAAATCAACTCAGTTTAAAATATCCCAAACTGTTGGTAACATATATAAAATATTGTATGGCAAGTATCAGTGAGACGTTTGTCCATAATTAAATAAAATCAGTTTTTAGCATCGAATCGTAAAATGTATGGTAAAACAGCAAAATAATACACAGTGTTTGTCCTAAACTACTCTTTAACAACACAAATATCTCAATCTTAGCAGTGAACGTGTTACCCCCCCTAATAGAAAATATATGGGTGCCCATGCTGTCTGTAGTCGACATAAAAACACCAAAGCCATGCCATTATCTATACTAATACGATAAAGAGAGGTAAAATTTGTTTGTTTGTTTGTATGTAGCGGGTAATCTCTGGAACTACTGAACCGATTGAAAAAATAGTTTTACTAATAAAAAGCTACACTATCCCTGAGTAACATAGGCTATAATTTACTTTGATAAAAACATTTTAAGTTTCAATATTTGTAAATTTAGTCGCAAAAAATTCTTAGATTAGGCCTAGAGCGATAAACCCACAGTACATTTATTACCATAGCAACCAATTGAATTTAAATAACAGATAAAACAGATGTTTGCTCTAATATTTCCATTAACTGCTAATTTCAAACTTTGAAGCAATTATTTTTCTAACTTTTAGGCTAGGTTTTTATTAAAGTGCATACCTGAGCCTTGCTGGTTCTTTTAACGTTTATTATAACTGCTGTTATAAAATATGCAAAACAATTTGATTTGAACATTTAACATTATTTACCATCTTAGCATTTGGGGTTATCACCTTTATTATACATAAAACGTAACGTGATTATGTGTACAGAAGGATCCAACGGGGTTGGCGTGCGGAGCACGCTGGGGTTTCTCCTAGTCTGAAATAAGCAAACAGGAAAATAAAACAAAAGTATGAAAATGTAAAAATTGCATTTGGCTTGTATATCAAAGTAAATTATGATATTTGACTAAAGAAAGATTTTATTTAAAAAAAAACTGTACTTTACCCACCACTTTCTGTAAGAACTTTTTGCTTGCTTACTCATTAACGTAAACCTTAAAAACTGCAAATCCCACAGGTGGTAATGGTAAAGTAGCCCTAATAGTTGAAATATCGAGGAGGGTAAAATAAATATATATTTACGACAAAGTCCAGTCCACTTGTTAAAACTAGTCGTGGAGTAAACTGGAAGTCTTCGAAGTTTTATACAACTACTGTATTAATTAATATTATTTTGCGGTTCGACTCTATTCAGTCAAACCTACCCAAAATTTTCTGTTATAAAAACGTACAAATGTAAATATATCATATCCCAAACAGTTGTTACTTTTCTAAAACCTTGTATGGCAAGCGTCAGTGAGACGTTTGTACAGCGCGGTCGCCGCGGCACTATACTAAAGAGCCAGGGCTTAAATCAGTGAATTTGCATGTTCTTAGATTATACATCGTAACATTTGTACTTATCAACCGATCTTTATGGGGTTTCTTCTGTTTTTTGCCAATTAAATCTACTTAATAGTCATTTAAAAGTCATACATTTTTTTATCCTTGCTTATATTTTTAATCGTATAAAATCTTTTAATTTTGTTTTTCTTTGAACTGTAAAAGTGGGATTAAAAAACATATTTTACACTTGGGCAAGGCAGTAGCCAGGGTTGGGGGGGGGGGGACAACTCCTCCGCCCCGAAATCCCGATATTTAGTAGTAAAAATTAATACTAGGTTTAAAAAGTGCAAATTAAATTATAAAATAGACAACACAACAGAGGATCCAGCAACATATTTTACATCATTGTGCATTGCATGCATACTTATATTTAGATTTGTTTAAAAATGTGTACAGTAAACTTCCTTCACAAGCAGGTGCTAAATTGATGAATTAGCTCCCCCAAAGTATTAAAAGTTTACAAATTATTACAATTATGTAACATTGTGACAAGGCCTAGGGAAGGAAAATTTATATAAATCAGTTTTATTAAAAACAAAATTTTATTTCAGCAGTAATTATTATGTCATGTGCATATCTGCATAAAATCTACTCATTATGTGTAAGTATTTATAACTTTTATGTATTTTATTTTATAAGTATTACACATGTTTTATTAAACTGCAGTATGACATTCAAGTTTTGGTGGTTTATTGTAATAAATACAATTATTTTCAATAATATGGCACATTTTGTTCAATTTCGTATTTAGTTTTCAGAAATGTTTCAGAGAATCAAATTAAAAGTATGCTAACATTAGTACACTACAATGATTTATTACCTACGAATTAGTTATAGTTTTATTGTAACCCTGTCTTCTTCTTACATCTTTAACTAATTGTTTACAGTCTACTTATTGCTTTGTGTAGTGTCAATACTAAAACTAAAGAAGAGCGCATCATAAAAATGTTACAGCTTTGCTAAGAAATTGAAATTATTGTAGCAGAGAATACTTATGAGAAGCGGTGGGAATGGAACAGGCGTTACCACCGTGACGTCATCACAGTGGCAATGTCGGGAACGCTTTCCTTGGCGGACTGGTCTAGCCCTTGTATTCTATAGCCCTGTACAATAACAGCCTCCGGCACAGTTGCGTAGGTTCGATTGTCTACTGACGTTCGATTTAATTGCGCTATACGCCGCTCAATCTTCATTAGACTAATTTCCAAAAAGTAGACATAATAAAAATAAAGGAATTGAAAATGTAAACATATTAATCGAGTTTCACATAATTTTAATGTTTTTTTAAAAGTAAAACTTGCTCGACTTCTTTCTTATTACACGATAGGAACCATTTTGTATGGTTGTCATAAATGGAAGTAAAGACTCTTAATTGATCAAATTTCGCGGGAGTCTATTATATAATTGTGGGCCCAAGAATATAAAGGTTTTTTCCTTAAAAATCGTATTATTATCTTTGGGTATTCTTTATTCTATCAATTTGCTTACTTAGGTCTGAATCCGATATCGTCTATTGTGACACGCTAGTGGACAAATATATATATAAAAAAAAATACAAAATAGATTATGCTAATATATACCTTAATGGTAATACATCTACATAAATACTTAATAATTAGATATTACCTTTGTTGGTCCGTTACGTAACTTCTTTTTTTAGAGCAACATGTTTCGGAGCAGTAACTCCATCATCAAAATCACTCAGAAGAGATAGTCGCACGTTAGTGTGTATAGTACTTATTTTAACGGACGACGAGTTATACTTCTGAGTGATTACTATTTTTGATGATGGAGTTACTTTTCCGAAACTGTCCTAAAAAACTACGAAGTCACGTGATAGACCAACAAGGTTCGTTTGTAATTAATAATGAACAGTCGCTTTGTTACCACAAAAATATAAATTTATTCTAAATAAATAATTGTAATAAAAAGTGTATTTTTTAGGCCAAGTTAGGACCATTGGGTCCTTTCTTCCTCTTAACCTAAAATATTACAATAAAAACTAAATAAATACATCAAAATTAATAATCCAAACAAAAATTAAATTCCTAATTTAAGGATTGGGTCCGTCTTTTCTTTTTACTTATTACTCCGATAGACAATTTTTGAATACACATAACCTGCTTAATACGAGTGTTATTGATACTGCCCAAACAACAAAATCTATAAAAACAAATGCATATTACGCTTAAATCAAAATCTTGTATCATTAATATTTTTTTAGTAAAACTACTGCAAAAGTTTGCTGTCGCACCAGGTAGTGTGAATTTGAGTATTGTTGTGACCTAGCTCAGTTTGCGGCAAAAAGTGGCAGGACGTGTTTCGGCTTTAAAAAGGATCAAAAAGTTGGAGCAAGTGTTGGCATGAAGAGCAAGAGTGTGCGCCTTAGCTGCTCGTACCAAAGTACGGGACCCAGTCCGAAGTCTGAGTCGGATTGCCAGGAAATGTAATACAGTATGTAAAGGGTTCGCCTGAAGGGCGATTGTGCTAGTGGGTGCAGTCGTTCGTACAGGAGTGCACGGCAATTATACGGGTCCCTGACGGAAATTTGAGTGGCGGCTGCTATGTGTAATAAGATCCTAAAAAATCCTGCGTTATCGCTTGCCTGAAGGGCGTGTGCGATGTTCGGGTGTTATCGTAGCTGCTCGAAAACCAACTACGGCCTGACTGCTTGGCACATCCTGAGTACGATGGAGGTTCTAACAGAGTCTAGCCTAATTTCAATGAAGTAAACATCAAAAAACTACACGAAACGATTGTAAAAAAAATGTCTACAATCCTATACCCATACGAAAGGAAGAATTCTTGATAAAAGTAGGTAACCTTACAGGTGCGCTGCTAGCGTACGCTGAGTACCCATACTCGACTTGGCGTGAGTACGATGGGAATTAGGAGTAACCTTAAAGAGCATGGCGTTTATTTTATTTAATACAAAAGTTTGATACTACACAAGGAAATTGTCCATGCTGACTGCCATGACTCAATTCTGGAAACTAATTTCAAAAATCAAATATAGTATGCTATAAAACATTTATTAGTCTATTGCCTAATATATTATAAAATTGTCTAACTTAAAGTAAATCATAAAGTACTTACCGGACAATTCATAACTTGCCTCATGTAGCTGATAAATCGAAAGACTGTTGAAAAGTATGTAAACGTAACGCAAAATTAATCGCACATCCGCAGGATTTTTACAACGTTGGTTCTTCCACACAAACTACTCACAGAGCGAATACCTTATTTTGGGGTTATTTGTAGGGTTAGTTTGTGAAATATCAGGAGTGATTTCATCGCTATTTTCAACGATTTACCAGGTTTGCATTATTTGTTGAGGTTCGAACTCGATTGTAGTGATTTTTACTTTCTCACTATACTATAGTATAGAGAAAGTAGTCTATAGTGATCGCAAAAAAATCGATGTTGAGATTTTTGTGGATATATCCGTTTTGGGACCCCCTGAGTCCAAAAAGTGGTTTTTGCAAAATGTCTGTCTGTATGTCTGTATGTGTATGTCTGTATGTATACAAAGCTAGAGCGAAAACTATTCGATCGATATCAAACAAATTTGCACCAGACATGTCAAGTAGGCCTGTATAGATGCACAAAAAACGGTTTTGAAAAATTTTGAAAAACAACCCCCTTTTTGGCCAATAAACCCCCCAAAAATCAGTTTTTTTTTTTTTATAAAAAAACGGCTCTAACGATTTTGATAAAATTTGGCTTGTTTGTAGCCCTTAATATGCAAAAAACCGCATCTTTCTAAAAATTCTCGTTTAGCTAATAATAATAATAATAATAATAACTGGTTTTTGGGGGTTTTTTGGCCATAAAGGGGGTTGTTTTTCAAAATTTTGCAAAACGTTTTTCGTGCATCTATAAAGGCCTAATTGACGTGTTTGGTGCAAATTTGTTCGAAGTCGATCGAATAGTTTTCTCTCTACATAATAATAATAATATTTATTAGTTAATATCGAACTTTAATAAAAAATCACCTCTCCTACTCCACCCTACAAGTCAGAGTGAATCTGTTTAATAATTTAAATATGTTTGTGAGAAAGTATGTGCCAGTTCCTGGTACCGTTTATTATATTTGTATCTGGTATAAATAAAGATAAATAAATGAAAAAGGAAATATTTTCTACTCTTGCCTACTATATCGAACCCTTGTATACATTTTAAATGCATTGCTACGTGCTCACTTGAATTTGGAACTAAAGAAAATAAATCCAACGCGACGTGCCAGCTTTCCAATATCTGGCAAGAACCGACAGCGTACGTTAGCCACGCACTCTAAGGTCGCTACATTTACTGTTTAACATGGGTTTTAATGCAAGTTATGCCAGTTAGATATCTGCGAGCGTATTTAGCGTAAGCTCTCATCGCACTCTAGCTCTCTACGGTTACCTACCTTTTAAGAACTAAATTAAATCTTCCTTCGTTCGGAATTTTAATAAAATGAAACCATAATATGGTTTATCTTAATCTTAATATATTATATTAAGAGAAACTAAGCACTAAGCAAAAGTACCAACGCTGCCACTAAGATATTTAATGGTATATAAACAGTCTGCTAGGCAAATCTCTTAATTACTCCATAGTTCGTACACACAGAATTAGCATAATAAAAACACACACGAGCATGTAAAACATACGTAACATGCACATTGCACATCATTATATAGGCCTTCGTAAACTCAATTAAATTTACACACATGACAAAATATGTTAACGACGAAATATTTACACGGTATACATTGATACAGTTAAATAGTGTGGTATATTACTCTCATATGCAGTTGAATTTCACAAATTTTACTCGCTATGTATTTCACTGCTTGGGTAACAATAACCGGAGACCATATGACGCAAACTTATTTGTGTTTTTCTAACATAAATTTTGACAGCAAGCGCCCTTAATATTAACAGTTACACTTACATAGAAGTTCATTCAGTATAAGTATATAATATCTTATACTAACGACCGGTACGTTCTTGGTGAAATTCCATTAGGTCTCTGGGAACATTAATGAATGACAGTATCTGTGAATACAATGGCTGCACATCTGTAACTGAAACACATGACATTTAAATGTTTGACTTTAGGGGGGAAAAATTTAGTGTGTGAGCGAGATGGTGAATCCATATTATATTATTATACACTTTTTATAATTACTGAAAGTGTTTAGTGTTTAAGAATGACATTGGTTTTTTTTTAAATGCTTATGGTGGTTCGTAAACCAGACATAAGGGACGTTTTCTTTTGTCCTGTGATGATTTGTTGTATGTGGGTGTGGTGAGAGCCTTGGGCTCTGTGCCCGAGTGAGTTTAGGATGAAGTCCTCGAGTGTGGGGATTTTGTCCCCTTGAGAGATGGTTACGTTCTATACCTACCATGGAGAGTTTTATTTTTGAAGGAGTTCAACCTTTTCTTCCAAGCAACAGACGGAAGAGAATGCCAAGCTGGGGATGCGTACGAGAGTATAGCTCGTTAGTTTTAGCATGGACTTGACGATGCGCTGGCGGGAGGGAAGAATATAGGCAAGTGGGTACGCCGTCCGCTGGAGGGGAAGGGACATTACGATTACTATCAAAGTTGTCGCGACAGCTTTGTGTTGTATTACTTTCAACATGTAATAGATATGGGACTTTTTATTTCTATATATAAATAAAATAAGAGTTTTGTTTGTAGACCGTTGAGAATAGTGTGATTTTTCGTTTATTTACGTTTCATACACCAAAGAATCCGAAACAACCCTTATCTAAATTTTTGTCTGTCTGTTGTCGGTAACGCTCGCGGACCTGTTTATTGTTCATGATTAACGTTAAAGCAACTTATAACGACAGATATAATAACTATTTTAACAAAGAAACAAACATGAGTAACAATAAAAACTACATTTTGATACTATTTACAAGTATTAAGTAAAATAAATAAACTTATAACTTATTCTTTAAAAAAAGTACATAAGTAGGCCTACGTTTATTCATGTAAAAGTATCGGTAGTAGTATATTAAAATTGTGTCTATTAAAATTACGTGATGATTTGATATCAGCTGTTCAAATTAATTCAGTGAATATGAAAATCAGCTGACCTCAATAATTTTGTTAGTGCTGTAAACGAAAACTAAGCCTATGTTGTAATTTTTACTTCAGGAATGTTACTGCGAAAAATAGGTTATTTTGAAAATAAAATATATTAAATTTGTTATTAATCACAAATATAAACAATAAAACATAAACAATGCTAAATAACAATAATAAACAGCGATAGTTAAATAATAAATATATTTGTGCACGGACAGTAATGTTATTGGAAACCCGTACAATTGCTTCAAGACCGAAGTGTTCCGTTCAAAGCTCGGTAATCGACTGAGCTTCTCTGGACCCCCACCACTCGAATTAACTCCGAGTCTACTGCGCATCTCGAGGTCACAGTCCAAGCTACAAATTCCGTGCTATACTGGGCGGATGTATGTCTTGTAAATGGGCAGCCTGATTTGAAGTGATAGTGAGTAGGGTTGAGCATCGATGGCCGATGTTTTCATGTCGATGATCGATTTTTTTTACATCGATGGAAATCAACCGATAATTTTGCTACATCGATGATTCTCCCCGACATCGATGTTTTAAAATGTTTACAGTATTTTTTGCTCATTTATTTTAATAAATTAATCATGAATTGACATACCGAGTTCGACATAATTAAAAACTTATTGACAGAATATTGCTTTCAATAAGAAATCAACATCATAGATAAATGTAATATTTACATTTTGTATCAATTAGTTACTCTGTTTCTTTGATTGGTGTTGTTTCTTTCACCTCAAAGCAAAGTTTTAACAAACTAAGATTAAATATATTTTATTTTGAACAGCAATTTTATAAATAAATAATAGATAATATTTATTTAATGACATAAATTTTAAACCAACAACTAACTCTCTTTTTCAGAAATTTACAAAGTATATAGATAATGTTATTCGGTTGTCTTATAACTCAAAACTAAGATGCAATGGAAATCAACCTTCTTTTAACTAAAATAAGGTTAATAGGTTTTCTGAAACGATTACCTTTTTTTAAATCTACATCGATGTTTACCGTCAAAATACATCGATGTTTTCAGGTCGATATTATTGTCACATCGATGGTGAACATCGATGTTTTAACTATCGATGCTCATCCCTAGTAGCGAGCTCTTGTCGTTAATGACTGGAAGGAGTCTGCCACGGACAGATTTAGCCCTTGAAAGTCTTGCTTGACGTGACGGGAGAGTTTTAGTTTAGAGTCAAGCGTGATTCAAGATTTCTGACACGACGATTCCATTTGTTTAAGAGTTAGTTGAACGTTTATGAAATATTAATATTCCCATCATTTTACTTCTTATTATCATTTTACTAAACAATGTAGTATTTCACATGAACTTAATGTATTCTCACAGTTTGATACTTTATATCCAATAATGATGTAGTAAATTTGTCATAGGGAATGTATAACCGGAGACTTATAGAAAGAGTCATTCAAAATATATTATAGATTATTCACCATTAGATTATTATTTTTTATAATATACTAGCTGACCCGTACGGCGTTGCCCATGGTGGTTGGTATTTTCAGTCTTTTTAACGTAATTGTATTCTTTTTAAGTGTTCAGTCAGTGAGTGGTATTTGGCTTTTATATATATAGATCTTAAATAATAAAAGCACTATTGTCATAATAATAAAAGATCTGAAATTATGATTTTAGTAACTTTGATCCCCCCAAACCCCTCCTAAAATTTCGAAATTTTTCATACCCTTTCTTAGTGAGCATCTGTGGCCCTAGAAGAAGCTACATACCAAATTTCATTCAAATCCGTTCGGTAGTTTTGAAGAAATCGTGATTTAATAACTTTGATTCTCCCAAACCCCCCCTAAAATTTATAATTTTTTTAAACCCTTTCTTAGCAAGCGCCTATGGCCATAGAGGAAGCTACATACCAAATTTCATTCCAATCTGTTCGGTAATTTTGGAGACATTGTGATTTAGTAATTTTTACCCCTAAACCCCCCTAAAATTTTCAATTTTTTAAAACCCTTTTTTATTGAACACTTATGGCCCTAGGGGATGCTACATACCAAATTTCATTCCAATCCGTTCGGTAGTCTTGAAGAAATCGTGATTTAATAACTTTGATCCACCCAAACCCCCCTAAAATTTATAATTTTTTTTAAACCCTCTCTTAGCGAGCGCCTATGGCCCTAGAAGAAGCTACATACCAAATTTCATTCCAATCTGTTCGGTAATTTTGGAGACATCGTGATTTAGTAATTTTTACCCCCCAAACCCCCCTCAAATTTCCAATTTTTTAAAACCCTTTTTAGTGAACACTTATGGCCCTAGTACATACCAAATTTCATTCCAATCCGATCGGTAGTTTTGAAGAAATCGTTTTTTAATAACTTTTACCCCTAACCTAAAATTTCGAATTTTTTCAAACCCTTTCTTAGTGAGCACCTATGGCCCTAGAGGAACATTCATACCAAATTTTATTTCAATCCGTTCGGTAGTTTTTGAGAAATCGTGATGAGTGAGTGAGTGAGTGAGTGGTATTTCGCTTTTATATATATAGATTTTCTTAAAATATTAGACCCCCTAACATACGGGCAATTTTGGTTTTTGATCGCAGTATAAAAAATAATAAACGTAACAATTTAACAAAATAATATACATTATATGTGTGCAAGTTCTTCAATAAAGATAAATATTGGTTCATTTCATATTTTGTATGATTTTGTCACCTCAGTGCCTATATTATTTAAAAGATTCGCTTGTTTACGTAATTCAGTTGAAAACTAACAGAAACAAATCCTAAAGAAAGTCGAGAAGAGGGAGTGAGAGAAACTCTTGCCGGTTGGCCATGGGAAAGGCTCCTTTATTCCCTTCTAGACCCTGTGTTTCAACTTGATGTTCTGGCGATAAGGTAGACACGGTTGTTATTAAAAAAATGTAATACTGTAGATACAAGTAAGCAGTAAGGACAGAGAAAAGATTTTACCTTTACCTATTTGTTATATTTTGCCTGTGACATAAGCTTTCGCGAAAGTTTTTACAGATCTGTTTGTAATCAACATTTCTTTCGCATATTTGTACAATGTAGTCTATATATAAAGGTTTAACTAGCTTACACAATGACCAGTGTCAAAATAACAATTTAAAAAATCAATTAAAAAAGCAGTCGTGGGCCTCTGCCGACAAAAGTGAAAACTGTCATGAATATAAACAATCTTGTTTAAGTTACAAATTTTGTTTTAAATTTCAATTTTAAATGTGATTAGATAAAAAATAACAAAACTTAGAAAATGAAGAAGCATAATGTCCATTTCAGAGGTATTATCAAGTAAACTATTTTAAAACAATTTATGATTGAGGAAGCAAATGTCCATTTCAGAGGTATTACCAAATAAACTATTTGAACACAATTTATGAAATGAGGAAGCACAATGTCAATTTCAGAGGTATTACCAAGTAAACTATTTTCAAACAATTTATGAATTGAGGAAGCACAATGTCCATTTCAGAGGTATTACCAAGTAAACTATGTATGCACATATATATAGTGTACTATATAATATAGTACACATGTGTACTATATACAGGGTGATTTTTTTAAAAGGGCCACCATTGGCATCTCAGAAACTATAAAAGTTACAACAATCTTTAAATGGGGGACCTTTCCTTGTTTTTTGGGAAATTAAAAAATATTTAGTTAAAATATTTGTAAATGGCCGCCATTTTCCAATATGGCGGTCAACTTTGAAATTTCTTATGAAAGCCCCTATTTTTTATGACGGATTTGAATTTAACATGCAATTTTAAGACGTTTTTATTCTTGGTGATTTTTTTATAAACTTAACCGTTTAGCCGCTAAGAGCGCTGAAAGTTTCAAAAACTCTTATTTCAACAATTATTAAAGAGGCATGTTTTAAAATTTGAAAACAATAAAATTTAACCCAAAGGGTAATATTTTGTACAATGGAAAGTTAAAAAGCTGATGTAATTTCACAAATACTTATTTTTATACAAAAAATTTACTTAAATTACTGTTAAAAAAATCACCACTCCTAACCCACCCTACAAGTCACAGTGAATCTGTTTAATTATTTTAATATGTTTGTGAGAAAGTATGTGCCAGTTCCTGGTACCGTTTATTTAACAGTAATTTAAGTACGTTTTTTGTATAAAATAAAGTATTTGTGAAATTGACACAGCTTTTTAACATTCCACTGTACAAAATATTGCACTTTGAGTTATATTTTATTGTTTGCAAGTGGTAAAACATGCCTCTTTATAATTGTTGAAATAATAAGAGTTTCTGAAACTTTCAGCGCTCCTAGCGGCTAAACGGTTAAGTTTATAAAAAAAAAAAAACACCAAGAATAAAAAAGTCTTACAATTGCATTTAAAATCCATATCCGTCATAAAAATAGGGGTTTCTATAATAAATTTCAAAGTTGACCGCCATATTGGAAAATGGCGGCGAATTAGTAATATTTGAACTACATATTTTTTAATATCCCAAAAAAGAAGAAAAGGTTCCCCATTTAAAGTTTGCTATAAAATTAATACTTTCTGAGATCCCAATGGTGGCCCGATTAAAAAAATCACATAACATAGAAAATTTTTGAGAGGCTGTAGCTCATAAACGGTTTGGTTTAGGAAAAAATTCAAAAGAATAAAAATGTCTTAAATTTGTGTCCTCAATAAAAATTCAACATAAAAAATAGGGGTTTCTATTTGAAAAAATGAAGTTGGCCGCCATATTGGAAAAATGGCGGAGTTTTTGGAAATGTTCATATTGTATTTTTAATGTAAGGGAAAAATTAGGGAAGGTCCAACATTTAAAGATTGTTGTAACTTTTACAGTTTTTGAGATGCCAATGGTGGCCCATTTAAAAAAATCACCCTGTATAGTAGAGTGTGACGGAATAGAACGTGACGGTAAAATCCGATTCACCTCCAGCAAAATTTTTAAAATCTTTTGGAAGCGGTGCGCCTATAGAAGTGTTTTCACTTCAAAAAATGTTTACCGAGATTTTCAATTCACACATTCTTCCGCTTACAGTTTTTTTTTTAACAGTTTAGCCAAAAAGCACAATAGTTCCCAATAAATGACGATGGAAATTCCACTATTTCGCACTTGAAGAACGTGGGATAATATTTGTTTCCTTAAGTGCAGGTGCCCAAAAAGGCTGGAGGGGAGGGGGTCCAGAGGAATGTAATATGAAACGCAGATCGAGTATACAATAGTTTTAAAGGTATTTTAAAAGTAAACATTTTCAAAATATTTTACTTTGTTCGTTTCAAGAAAGTGGAACTAAACGTACACAAATTTAAAAGTTTTTATAATTTTATTTACTAACACTGAACAGCATAATTTCCGGAAACCAACATTTTACCCCCGCGCCCAAGTCAGGAGGTTCATTCTCTGAGTTGAACCAGCCAATGTAAACGACGCTCGTTGTAACTCGCTGTCGGATTAACAACTTTTCACTCTATATTATTTTTTTTACGAAACTCAGAACTAAATATTTATAGTAGTTAAGTTAAAATATTATCATATTAAAGCAAATTGATTCTGGGCCAGTGATCCTATAACACGAGCCGTCACTGCATCTGTATTTTTCTCTTCCCTTTTCTTGTATTGGGTTGGAAAATATTCAAGGAATAATTAACTTAATAAATAACTAGGAATGATAGTTCAAATTGGAACGTTGCTGGTAAAACTAGAAGGCCCTTTATCTGACATCCAGAAAATACCATTACTTTTTTTACGTATAAAACTTGTATAAAGTTAAATTTTTACAAACAGTTATATCCAAAAAACATATTATGAAGTTACAGTTAAGCGATAGTTGAATTAGCCTATAATTCTTTCTGAAGCATTTTCTTACTCTAAATGAGAGCATCCAATGTCTCTATCTTCAATTACGAAAACTATTTAATAAAGAGTTAATAAAGAAGGCCGAGAAAGGTAATACAATAAACACATTGTAGATTTCGTTGACCTAAAGTTATCGGAATTATGTGGTGTTTGGATTCATTCTTCTTGTGCTTCTGAGCCAATAAAATTATAAAAATTATAACCTTGAATAGGGAAAACGCGGGGAAAAAAGCTAATATTTTATAGTAAAGAGTGCAATCGGTGATTCGTCCCGAGTCGCACAGCAGACGGTCATATGTTAGTCCAGTCAATGATTGATTCTAGGGGAAAAGTCTTAGGGCGAAAGAACTGACTTCAGAACGTCGTTTGGACTAGTTAGGAATTTAAATGGCAAACAGTGTGAACTGCAGTTTTATGGCTTATTTATCGAAATTTGTAAGAAATTACAAAAATCCTCTATTTTTGATCACATGAAGGCAAAACATTAAATAATATATATATTCCTTTTGAAGGGAATGTAATGCTCTATAACGTTATTTCCAGGATTTGACTCTCAAATGGACTGTAAAGAATTACAGACGCGAAATTCATCGAAAAACGTGGGGTAAACTCACATTTTCTCCGGAACATTTCTCGGAAACTATCGAAGATACGAACAAATTCATAGAATACTTTTTGTAGGGAATTGTATGAGCTTTAACTTTTACTCCCAACATTTTTTTGTAGAATCCATCGTTTTCGAGTCATAACCGATTCACCAAAAAACCCCTCCCCACCCCACGCCCACCCTACACTCGATTCCACGTTCACCGTGCAGTACGTAGCTCTCATAAGCCATGTTATTTAAACGGCAGTACCAGTGAAACTAGCCGTAAAAAAACATCAACTCCTGCGCAACCCGCATGACAATAAACGTGATGTTCCCAGTAAC
>JAGFPH010002047.1:158890-190356 GCA_018207615.1 Philaenus spumarius
ACGAATATCACACCAGGTGTTTTTAGTTTTCTTAGCTTTGTTTACATATACAAAATAACAAATTCTTGGAAACTAGCTATAAATAAATTAAAGTTATAAAATTAAGCGGATACTTGAGCAGACACTAAACTTGATTTAAAACTTAAAGAGTTGTCTGTTTCCCAGTTAAAAATGAAAGAGGTAACTCAGAATGACGTTTACTTTTTTCATGGATTTTAACTGCAGAAATTCCATTATGCCCGACATAAAAATCAGATTTCAAAAGTATACACATGGCACGAAAATTGTCTTTCTCTATTGGCCGAAGCTATAATTTCCACTCTTTAATGTCAATCCATCTTTTATTAAAACTGCACTTTCAGGGCATGATTTAGTAATCTGAATAAAATATACTTCAAAATACAAAATAAGTTTCTCTGAAACAGTTAAAAATGTTTTGTCAGTAAAAAGTCAAGAAGATTTAAAATTGATTTTGAAAGATATACTTCCACGGTCAGAAACATTATTATTATTTACTTGGTCTTTGGAGATCGATCGCGTCACCATTGACTGCAAGTTGAGTACAGCCTGGCTGTGCAGTTGCCTGTACTCAACGTGCAGAAAATAATGACGGGGTCGATCCCCGAAGACCAAGTACATAATAATAAAGATTTAACGATTCCCGTGCTGTAGACAAATATAACCGCTAAGTTTGACTTTACTCAAAACGCTGTGGGCAAATATACTCGCTTTTAAACATTGAGTGTATTGTCAGGACTAAATAGTTTTCAGTTTTGCCGCTTGAGTGCAGCAGTTATTGGGTGACATATCCCTTGGTTAAAAAACATAATGGCGGTCGACTCCGACTGTTGTGGGAGGAGCACCCAAGTTGGCGCGCTACACCACTCGCGCTCTGTTTCGAGCGACGCTAACGCTATAGACGAACTAACTCGCAAGTCAGTTCCATGCAGACTCCGTGCGAAACTGTACTGCGTTCGTTGTTTTATTGTTTTTTGGCCGACAACACTTTATGGCATGGAGAGAAAAGGGCACTGGTAGATGTGTTGTTTGCGCTCAACAAGGAATGAGAACAGAAACGATCTACCTTTGCGAGACCTGCACAGCGCGGCCCAACCTACACCCCAATGTGTGTTTATAAGGGCATACCACACCCCGAGCTGTAAAAACAATGTAACACAACCATGGTTATATGTTCTTATTTTTATTTCAATTCTTACAATATTTTATAATAACCTAACCTACACAATACGTAATAAAGCAGTGTGGATTTCACAAGCTTGATTCTTTCTAATTTTGTAGTGTTTTTTTTACTTATTTTGCTGTCAAATAAACCAACTTTGTTTAAAAAAACAATTTTTTTTAATCCCATGTCTCATTTTTTGGTATAAGAAAATAAATAAAAAATAGCATTGACTTATTGAGAACTTAATTTTTTGGGGGTATGTAGCGTTACAGTGTGGGCGGTTCGAAATTTCCGTCGGGAAGGGTTAAAATAATTGTACTAACTGCGTTTTTTTTAATGTGAACCAAATATAGATTATACAAACTTCATTGCTAAGCATAGTTACAGATAACTTTTGAAAGAAATAGATTTACATAATATGTTTATTTTACAAAATAGGACAGTACCAATGAACAAAATCATAACTAATATTAAATGATAATACCCAATTTATACTTTTCTCTATAAAATTACTGTAATAAAATGTAGTATGTGCTATAATGACTTTGACATTGTTTTTAAATTGATAAAACCATAGCAGGCACAACTAAATAAAAAAATAAAAGGAAAAAGTAAAGTTGTTAGTAAGAACTTTAACAGTTGGTGGCTGTTTGCAGCACAAAGTGCAGTGTGCTGGGTGCGATGGGATCGCCAACCCTAAGCCAGGGAATTACTAAAGATCAATTTCTTGACCTAGTGTTTCATTTATTGACTTTTTATTGACCAGTGGCCTAATTTCTTTACTTTTTCTTGACCAGTAGACACCCTGTTCTAGGTATGTCAGAATTAGTGTTGCATTAGAAACGTTTAAATCTAATCCCTGAGATTCTAACTCGTAGTTTCAATGTGTAGATCGGCAATTTTATGTTTGATTAGAAGTATAACATCCACATTATGTCCAGCTTGATATTAAAATCATTACACTGCTTCTGAATACTATATTCTATTAGTTTTTTTGACATCTGACTTGTTAAATTGTCAGTCTGAAAGTTGCGAATATAACTTTAACATACTCCGATATCAAATGTCATAGTGTAATAGAAAAGCTGAGAATTGCATATCGAAATTAGGTTTCATAAATTTGTAAAAGTATATAAAAAAACTTTAATTTGTTACGTTAGTAAGGTTTTATATCACAATAATTAAATAAAACCAGTTTGCACAAATAGCATTTACAATCCTAAATTGTTGGCACTGACACCTACTTGAATAGGCTAGGTATAAGAACTGTTTCCACTAAAGTCAATTACAATGAAGAATAATTTGCATTGATGACAATTATATAAGTAGGCTTTGCACTAATTTCCAAAGTACCATATGGTTACTCTGAGTTATATTAGATATAGAAATGAGGCAGTTACCTTTCGTTCAAGGATGTTCTGCCTTGTCTTGAGAATGTCATAACTCACAAAACAAATTAATGGTTCTGTCATGTTAGTTGTCCAACTAATAATACGTAAGAAAATAAATTACTAGATATAGGACTTACAGTCTTCAATATTTTGTTTTCCGTCATTAAATGATGGCTGTTTCGGCTATTCAGCCTTCGTTGTTTAATGACGGAAAACGGAATATTGAAGACGATAAGTCTTATATCTAATATAGTATATCAATATTCGAAATGGCGACTAACAATTGTTAAAATAAAATATAACGTAACATAATTAACACACTATTCATAAATTATAAGTTTGTTAAACACACACTTTTGCCACTTTATCTATAGTTAATAAAGTTTTCTCTGTTTGAAGTTATCATTTATTAATGATGGATGTTCAATTTTATTATTAGTTATTCGGACATTTACCATCATTTGTGTGTTAAAAAATCAATTGTTTTTCACAGTCAATTCAGTTGTTCGTCTGACTCCGGTCTGTAAACACGTGGTTTGACTTCAGGTGTGTGTTTGTGCTTTTCTGTGTTTGTATTATTGTGTTTTTTGACTTCTCAGTTTCAGCTCTGAAATGTACCATGTTGATGGTTAAGGTTAGTGGTATATTTTAGCTTTACTTGTTTTCTTTATATAGGCCTAGATCTCTAGGTTTATATGTTGTGTATTGATTTTTTAACACACAAATGATGGCAAATGTCCGAATAACTAATAATAAAGTTTTGTTGTTATGATTCAAGTATTATATTTGAGTATTGCATTAGAATCTGAGAGAAGCGTTGGATATTGCATACAAAAGAATGTTTCACAAGACAAGGTTCGATTTTGCATCGATGAAAGTAGGTGTATACACAAACTTTTTGACTTGACTCAAGACTCATTAATTTGAATGCTGCCTAACCTCAGGTGCTGGAAATGGCTAGTCACATGGGTGAACCAGCCTAACGAATTTAGACCTTTTAATTATAGATAGACGTCGGTAGTCAAATGTCAAACTGTATTCAGTGTTCATAAAGTCCCTTCAACCCCCTCATTATTTTTGTTACTGAAAATAAGTTAACAAAACTTTGTATATATCTTGTGTTGCATAAACAGGACAAATTTTTTGACATATCTAACCCTCTATGATTTTGGGGGGCTTTGGGGAAAATAACATACAACCTGCTTTGATGCTATGATAACAATATCATTTTACAGAACTTTGATTGTCCATTACTTTGAAACGAAGCAAGATACTAAGCTCTAGTTTGCACCATTCTGTTTCTATTTTAATAAGCTTTTCAATGGTCTATTACACAACCTACCTTTATATTTGAAATTTTTAACCCCCTCAAGCCCCACAAAACCATAAAGGTTCAGATAAGTCAAAACATTTGTCCTGTTATGCAACACAAGATATACACAAAGTTTTGTTAACTTATTTTCAATAAAAATAATAAATGGGGTTAAAGGGACTTTATGAACACTCTGTGTATATGTATACTGAAATGTCAAGTTAGTATACTGAACTCTTTGAATAAAGGTATTTCCAACACGGACTCTAAATCAGTAATCACCGATGCTTAATAGTTGAGAGAAATATGGGTAATAAAACAATAAAATAACAACTGAACTTTTTAATTTCTTTACAATACAGCTTTAAAACTACTGCATAAAAATATGTTATTTCGTTCAACTCAAAACAAATTTTTTAAGGTACAAAAATATATTTTGCTAAGCATCGACTAACTTAACAATATATCAGGAATTTCTTGTTTTCCTACTTTATCAGTAGTTCTAAGCTTTGATTTAATTGTAGTTAATATTCTATACATTTATATTTACACTGCTAAATCGGTATAAAAATACCAAACTACTTTACAGGTACAAAAATAAATGAGGTACAGACTGTTGTTTCTGCACAGACTCTAGGTGGTTTTACATATATTAACCATTACAATAATTAATAGATCCGAGTATGGCAATGGTGGGGAGTGACTATATCCCACTACGCTCTTAGAAGACTTTCCTTTAACCGTAAGTAGTTTTTTTATTGTAATTAAATATTTTAGACTTTTACAAACAATATTACTTAGCACCACTGGTGATACATGACAGTCTTAGTTCATAATAATAAGATATTCACAGCCTTTATATGGCACAGGGCAGTAAGTATTTGAACACTTAGCTGTGACTAGATTATCAGTGGCCTAGGTCTGTCATGAACTACCTGTTATAAACCTATTCTATTATGTTATTCATAATTAACATTGAATATAACAATAACAAAAACAAATTTTCTGAATACTTTGATCTGGATTAAAAATGCACAAATGTACTACTTTGTAGTATAGGATTGTCCGGACTAGAAAAGAGCTGTGCTGGGAGGACCATGTCGGTTTGAGCGTGTTTAACTTTGATCAAACCATTACTTGTATTAATAACTGTATGTCTTTTAGTAAGAGAAATCAATATTATAACAGCGGTAAACATTTGTGTGAACATTCAATTTGTTTAAGTTTTTTAGAAAATTTGCACTTAGGATGTTCTAGGTGTCACCACTTAATCTTTGTTTTGAACTTAGGAACTTCAAATATCTCTTTTGTTTACCAAATCCACTTGTAAGAAAATATACATTACTTTGTTTAATGTTTTCTGAAGTAGTATATCAGAATAAAATAAAATTGAAGCAACAATAGGACACAAGTAATTTTAATACTTAAGTAAACAGAGCACCATAAACTCTTTTACCAATTTTATATTTACAGATGTTTTATTTGGTCAATTCTTCGGAACCTTGTGCTCTAAGTTGATACCACTCTGGTTTTACAAATTTGTGGAAAACTTTATAAAAAAATACAGTTTTAGAACTTCAATGGTTTTCAGGCATATTTTGAGTTAAAATAACCCGTCTGGTAAAATAATTGGCGCAAGTTCACATTTAAATTTTTCTTTTAGTAGGCTCTGAAATCGAGCTTTATATTCAGTCTTCAGTGCCTTAAAGATCGAAAGTTTTTAGGGAAAAGACTTAACTAAAAAAAGTTCAGTGCAATACAATTTTACAAATATAACTTAGATATAATAACATTAGTTAGTGAAAATATACATAAACAAGTAGGTACTATAAGATATTTAACAAGTTAAGTATAGAAATAAAATTAGCAACACAAAATTAAGCATCTAGTAACAATTTGATAGCAATTCAGTAATCAATGAAGCTGAAGCAGTTTTTACATATATTTAATGACTTAAAAAAAGATAGTGATAACAAATAATATATAGGCCTATGTATAAAATATTGAGCACACTTTAATTGATGTCTAACAGTTTAAACATATCTTTTGTATTACTATATTTAAAGTTTACCTTTTTGTTTTTCTCTCTCCTCAATTAATAATATTTAAACTTAACCAATTACTGTTTTAAAATGAACATGTCAATATATAATATATCGTTGTTAGTAACTTAAGAATTACCAGTTCACTATGGTAACCCAAGAAAAATAAAATTGGAATATTATTAGTCTAGTTCAGTATAAAATGTTTTGTACAAGTACGGTAGACACTAATTCAAAGCTGGATAATTTCTTTTAAATATTAAAATGTCTTGAAGACAACTAAAACATATACATTAAACATTAAATTTTTTCCCTGAGCGATTATTTTATAAATCAAATAAGTCTAATGATCATTTCACTGAACATAACTAATATAACTAACTTAAAAATGATGAGACCACTTGATATTAGAGTAGGCCTACCCAGAGATGAAAACAACATGTATTGACTGTGTCTTCGACTAGAGAGTGTAGATCCTTCTTGGATACTTCAGTTTGTGAATCAAGAGGTTTACGTGATACGATGCTCATCTCCTATAAAGATATTACAAGTATTATATATACCTGTACAAGATCCAAATGTTAAAAATAAATGTACAAGTTTTCTCAGACCACCCGTCCATTATGTAGAGCTGGTAAACATATCAACCTAAAGGTTTGGTTGAAAACATTTTCTCAGTAAATCGGCCATAGAGAATTTGTTGAAATATTTTCACTATGTTTTAGGTACATAAACAACTGGGGACTCAAATTTAGTGTTAACAAAATAATGTTAAATTCAAATTTTCTAGGTTTTTATTTTTTTCAAAATTTTAAACATCAGTTTTCATTTTGTGGTAGCTAAAATAGTCTCAAATGCGGAGAGAAGCGAGTTTTAATCTCATGACAAAAATTATCCTTTAAAATTTAAAACAAAAAATATCCTGCAGTTTACAATTAAAAGGGCTTTAAAATGGTACCCCACACAAACAGGTTTTCATTCTCCTTTACCTGGGTAAACAATTCTAAATCAACCCTCCTTCGGGCGCAACTAATTTGTGAGATTACGTGGCAACCTTTTTGTTTTTAGAAGCTATAGTTGTTCCTGAAACTGGATAGGATTCACAGTAGCTTCCCCTTTTACTAGCTTCTATGGAATAGGCATGTTTCTGTTTTCCTTCGTAATCTGTAAACTTCAGTAGCGAACATATAATCTGTGAGATGGTTAAGCCTTATGGTGTTAGTTTTTGTGAAGAGTATTGAAATTTTTAATTTGCAAATTATTTTATTTAAACTTTTGTAAATATATATTATAAATTATTATGTAACTCCAATAAATAAAATCAAACAAATATTGGATTGAAATACATGCTCTTGTAAATGCTAAAATGTTCTTCACTGACAACTTGGAAATATATGCAGGCAAGGAGAATGAGGCCTATAATTTTAGCAACAAGCTAAAAGATGTTGCAAGGCTTACTGAACCAATATCTGGTACAGAAAGAAGTGTAACTTGTGACAACACTGTAACAGTTGCTTATGTAGATCCATATTTTTATTTAATTTTGTGTAATATGTTTTTTATTTCATTTGCAATAATAACTATGTTTTATTCCTTTCATTGTTCAGTTTCTGAAAATGATTTATAAAAAGAACTTTGATTTTGAAAACAATAGTACAGTAGGGTACCGCTATTCCGAACCCCACTATTCCGAAAATCCGCCTATTCCGAACATACGTAGAGTATAAGCTTGATGGAAAACTCCTGAAACCAAATTGGAATGAAAGCTAGTTACTTAAACAGGGAGGCTATTGATATGACCTTTTGAAATTCCCTGACTTTTCCCTGACTAAATAACTTTTTCCCTGACAAATCTCAGAAAATGCACAAACAAAACCATGCAAATTTTATTTTAGTAAATCAATCAAATTAATTTGGTAAGTAAATAAATTTTAAATTACACATTTATGACTATAAATATTAAATTAAACAATGAATTAATCAAATTATATTTTATTATATTATAAGAAAAGAAATAACTAACTGGTTTTGTAATCCAACTACCGGTACAGATTGGCATTGAATATTTAATTAATTGATACGAAAATACCCAAATTATAAACATTAATAAAACTAACATTCTTAGAAACAGCATGTTAGAGAAACACACATTTCAAGGTCATAACACGGCAAGTGCATTGAAATAAGCTGCCACAATCACTCCCGTAACTTGCCGATAATGGGTTTTACGTATCAGAATATGTAGTTTTCTTATTGTTTAATTTAGAAGTTCATCTTATCTTTAATGTTTATTTTCTCAATTAAAAATTGTATTAACCTACTAAATTAAATAGTTATTTTTAACTATTTTCCTTAGAAATCTTATTTTCCCCTGACCTTAACCAAAATTTCCTGACTTTTCCAGAAAAGTAAAATTCCCTGACTTTTCCAGGTTTTCCCTGTTTCTAGCCACCCTGTTAAATGTCGGCTCCATTTAGAAAATTTTGTAGAATCATTTTTAATCACTGCTAAACACAAAAAATAACTAATTTAAACACACTTAAGTGTAGGTTTATACCATCAGTTTTCCAATCCGTTGTGTTTGGGTTAACAATTGACAGCTTGTTAGTTCCAATGAGCCTGTTGGAATTGTCCGGTTTTGTTTCCTTCACGTTTTCCATCCGTTTTGCAAGAAGGAAGCTACCGCAATAAGCTTCCGGTGAAAAGGATACCGGGACCTTCAGGAAGAATTAGATAAAACAGCTAGGCAGTAGTAGTGTTGTTGCCACCTGCCGGTTGTGTTCATCCGTTTTTCTCCTTCGTTTTCATTATCTCGAAGGAATTTTATTTTTTTCTCGATCTTTTTTCAAGACGATGCAGTACTAACGGACAAACTGTGGGATGACAAAACGGACAGTTCGAACAACCTATTTCTTTCCTTCCATTTTTAGAAGAAAATGGAATCGTAACGCAACGGAAGGAAATAACCCCGGATGATTTAAACCTACACTAGAGCGAGGTCAAGAGCATTTGCCGCGTCTACGTGTGATATGAGTTCAGTTTGAGCGTTGAGCTCCTCCACTTTTTTCTCCGAGCCGATCAACGCTACGATAGAACAGACACTAGCAGACGTCCTCGCACTTAATTTACGCCTTAACAAGTCAATACG
Organism: Philaenus spumarius; assembly: GCA_018207615.1. NCBI lineage: Eukaryota > Metazoa > Arthropoda > Insecta > Hemiptera > Aphrophoridae > Philaenus > Philaenus spumarius. Next base: position 167,967 of record JAGFPH010002047.1, read on the forward strand.
TTGATAGTATTAATTCCCACTAAACCAAACCGTGTTCGGTCCCAATTAGTTCGGAATAGCGGGACTCTACTGTATTACTATGTGTTTGATTTTAACCGTGTCTTGTAGATTGACGACTGCGGTTTAAACATTACTGAGTCATTCTCAAATCACATTTAATGGGATTTGCCACTATTAAGAGGTTTTTTTAAATTTTGAATAACTTTTTTGTTTTTTAACTAATTTGAATTTTTTATTTTTTATTTTGTAGTAGGCCTATTTGAGGTATAGAAACTGTTTGTAAATAGAAATTGCAATATCAGTTCCAGAAAAAAAAGTTATAAAGCACCAAACTTAGATAAAAATATTTTTCTACGGCCATTTACATATTTATTTTTATTTTGTTTTTAAGTTAGGGTGTTTTCCATTTACACAAATCTTCTTATTATATTGACAAGTAAGTGATAAAAATTTCAAAGGCCTAGATGCAATACTTTGGTATTTATTCAAATATATGTACAATCAGACAGTGTAAAACCAAACTTGCTGGAAACAGCGATCAAAGTTGAGACACTGAGCTGAACTGGACTTACACTTTAGAATTCTCCTGCTCCATATGTGAGTCATAAATTATAATGATTATAATGATATCGAGGCCTAACCAACAAAATTTTGTTAGTTATTAAATTTTTTAATTATATAAAATTTCGTTTTCCTGGTTTTTTTTAGTAAATATATATACATACATAAATACCTTAGTGAAATTATGTAAAACAGCCATAGCCGGAGACCAGATATCTAGTCATATCCCGTCAGCTTGGAAGCGAGCCAACCACCGTTTGCTTTACTTCCGCCCTCCTACCCTCAAACCACAGATATGATTAGATATCTGATCTCCCTAGCCTAGGTTCGAACCCAGCATCTTCCGATCAGGAAGACGCAACGTTATCCACTAGGCTAAGGCTTCATTAAAGAAAACTGACAAATTAATAAAACTTCAGTTATTTTACTATCGGTATAAATATTACGTGTAAAGTAAAAGATAGTTTATCAGCACCATCTAGGAGTGGTTAAAGGAAGTTTGCTTTGTTGTTCTTAAGTTTGAATCTGTATGATTTGTATTCGTGAGTGGTTTATGAACTGTACAAATTTTGTTGGTTAGGCCCTTTTTGCTAGACACCATCGATTGTTTAAGCTCTTTTATGAACTAATGCTTATTCCTATCATTTGAAATAAATAATGAAAATTGTCTAAAAACATGTGATAAACAAACTTGTACGTAAAATAAAATTAAAAAAAAGAAAGAAAAACCGGAAAATGTAGTAAGTTTTTATTTAATGTTTTTACATATGAAATAATGGTTGGAATGACCTAAAATTTTGCACACATACTCACAAAAGTATGTATATTAAGAAGAAAAAAATATATAAAAAATTTTTAAAAAACTTTCAAAAATGGCTTTTAATAGTGGCGAATCCCCTTAACACATATTTCACATTGAACAAAATACGAATTCATATAATGTACACGGTTTGTCAAACGATTTAAATTGTGGATGCATCCTCTCTCATATGTATCCAAGCTTGATCCGGTCGGATGTGTTCAAAATTTTCTTTATTATTATGGTTCGAAAAACTGCAACATTCAGCATTTGAGACTATTTTGGCTGATACCTCAAAATGAAAACAGATGTTTCCAAATTTCTTTCACAACAAATTTTCCTTACCAAAATCTTCAAAATTATGTAAAACTCAGGAAGATTGAGTGGTGTCCTTTACATAGCTAATAATATAAGATAGAGATCGAAATAGACACGACCATCCCCAATCATTCGAATTGCAGCATGTGTTTTTTTATAATACCAACTAAAGGAAAGAATAGATTATGTAACATCAGATGTTTGACTTATAATATGGTAAGCCTTTTGTTTGCTTTTAACTAATCTAAAAAAAAAAAAAAACTGTTAATTGAGAAGAATAATTTGCCAAATCGGTTGCAAATGAGTTTTGGTTCATTGTAGGCCTAAACTAAAATTATGTTAAGTTTTTTTTCTAAATCAGCTGTTTTATTTAGAAACAGATGCTTGAATTGAATTATAATACAGTAAGCATTTTTCGTAGATTTTTGTTTGTGTTTGCTTTCAGTTTGTTAATCTAACCTAAAAAAGCTGTTGGTTGTGAATAATAATAAACTGATTCTAAATTTGTTACGTAGGTTGCTATGGTAATTAATGTAAACAAACACATGTTGATAAGCTTTTGACGCAAACAGCTGTTTTACACAAATTTTTGAGCTTTAAAATAAAAATTTGTCAAAATTCTTTCTTAGTGTGCTTCTATGACCCCATAAGAATATGCATTTAAATTTTCGTTTTGTATCTTAAGTAGTTCTTGCTCTACGGTTTCTGTCAGTTAGGACAAAGCCTCTAATTTGCATTTAATATTTTTGAGACCCAAACTTTTGTTCACTAGTTTTTGGTACAGCCTGTATTAAATTAAAACTTAATGACGATATTTTTAACAGATTTTCCATGACCGACTTACTCGAAAACATTTTCAACCAAACCTCTAGGTCGATCCGTTTGTCAGGTACAAAAAAAGGACTACTATTTATCAACAAATATTGAGTTTTGTATTCTAACTTTGCAATGTTAATACTGACCCCTCTACCGGTCTGCGCGTCTACTCTGAGCATTACAAATCCTTCAAGAAACTTGGGATGAAGTATAAGAAGATGTTGTGTGTTGGCATCAGGAGAGACGAACAGCCTGTGGTGATCTCCGTACTTTACGATGAGAAGTTTAATGAGACTTTGATACCAGGATATCGATTGGTACAGCATCGGTGTCAGTCGGGGATCCGCATCGGTTACCATCTGAACTTCTGATAAGTTGTACAGCTCTGAGAACTCCATGTATGTCATCTGTTGATTCTGAAAGTCATTTATAATAATAAATTAATTATTTAACCCTTGGCCAGGCAACGTCCGGCGCGGCAGCACTACCCAAAAGATCATACATCATAACATTTGTATTTATCAATCAATCTTAATAAGTTTTCTTTTAACAATTAAATGTACTTTATAATTATTTGAAAATTAATGAATATTTATTTTTGCTTATATTTTTATTCATGTAAAATCTGGAAAAAATATATTTACTTTTTTTACTTTGTAAAAAACTGTTCAAGTGGGATGAAAAAAACATATTTTATGGAAAATATTTCAAATTTGTTAAACAGACACAAGATACAAAAGATCAGACCATTCTAACAAATTTAAATTTTGTATATTGAATTTCCTAAAACATAGTAATAGGCCTACAACAATAACAAATATTTTTCAATAAATCGTCAAATAAATGTTTCCATAAATGTCACTGTAACTAGCTAATTTGGTTCAATATAAGACTGTTTTTATACTTAAACAAGAATTAAATGTTATTTATCACATAAAAAATGCCATTGACATGCGATATATTGGACGTTGGCCGTTAAAAAGGGTTAACCCTTTCCATGGCGGAATGCACAAATTGACGTTCTCTCAGGCGCAAGATGCAACCATTTCGAACAAATGCGAGAATTTGCATATTCGATTATTTAATAAACTTAAAATCATCCAATTGTAATAAAACCGGCACCGTTAGAAAGGAAATGAATTAAACTTTAATTTTTGTATTTAAAACTTTTTCGTAAAACATATATTTACAAACGTAATCATCGTTTTAAAATATGCAGATCGGGTTACATCTGTTTCACCACGTGAATTTGCATAAAATTGTAATGTTATTTCCCACTTCTTCAACGGGCAAGACCATCTACACAGATATTTCTTTGGCTATTATAAAGATACCATTGGATTTATCTTCCAATCAGATGTCACTATTTTACACGATATATGACGAAGATTTCTGTAAACCCTTGCGATTTGACAGTTTTCAACCAATGAAACAGGCACATTTGTCAACCGAGATAACGCCTACAATATCATATGTTTTGACACATTTCTTTACATCATTTTGTAGAGAATAGTTCGATCTTTCTAACGGTGGGAAGTAAACTAGAAATAACCAGTTATTTGTTTGTCTAGGCAGCACTGGAAAGTACATAATTATTGCATACTGGTGAGACCGTTCGCGCTTGTCGCTCCCACTCTTCAAATCACTCTTCCTGCCCGTCCTAATATCGACCGGCGACGTTTCATTAGATTGTCACTTTGTTATTCAAATAAAGATAAGTCAAACACTTTTGTGAACTAAGAAAAGACAAGTATACAGTTCTTTTCTTTGATTTATTCTCTACACTTTGTTATAATAATATTTAATTTTTGGGCAAAGCATACATTAGTAAATTACGTTTCAAACTAGACCTAGTTCTGTTAGCAGTCGTGATTTGGAACATAAAAACTGGTGTTTTCAAAATAAGAAATTGATTAATGTTTTTATACAGTTCTATTTAGAACTAAATTATGAAACTTTTTTACGCTTACGAAAAAATTTAAAAAAATGATTACTACTTGTTATGTAGGCCTAAAGTTGAACTTTTTCTTTTCGTTAGTGAACATGTTTTGTTTCTTGAGCTAATAACTTTTACAATTTTACATCAATAAATTTTTTAATTGCATACATGAATTCTTTGGACCTTTCTCTACAAAAAAGGTACAGAAAACTTTTGGATTGGGATAGAATTACTATTTTTGGCGAATTTTTAAAACAATGCTTGCAAAACACTAAAAACCGGCTTCCCAATTTTAGCTTTAAGCGCCAGGTCTAGGGTTAATGGAACCAAATAAATGAAAACCATATGTTGGGTTTTACATGTAGCTAAATAAGATGAATTACTTTCTGGAATCCCAATAACACTCAGACATGTTTTCTGAGTTGTTGGCAATGAAAGACGTGTTCTTCATAGTCCAGTCAAATAGTCTCCGATGGTGCTTGTTTCAGGAAAAAAATATAGAAGTTTTTTTTTCACTCGTTCTATATGTTTTTTGGGATGCTGAATCCGAATTTCAACTTTGCTACTTCCTACGGATATGGCTTCACACCGAAAATCGAAAAAAACCTTAAATTTTTTTACCTTTTTTCAGTGTTTTGCCAAAAAATCATAAAAATATGCGTTTTTTCAGGTAGACCTTCCTATATAAAAATAAAGTATATTAAATTGCCTACAAAAATAATTCCTCAAATTTATTTTTTGATTGAATGGTTTAGCCGCTAGAGCGCGCTGAAAAAAGGCAAAAATTCCCCACTTTGTTGAAAACCCGGTTTTCTCGTTATTTTGTCGCTTATAAGTTAACACCTATGCTTGTAATTATGAGAAACTTGGATTCTGCTAAAACCACATTAAATTTCCTACTAATTTCACACCTTAATCACTTATTTTGGCCAAACATTGTAGCCGCTAGAGCACATTGAAGTTTTATGTCATATTACGCGAAACCGCTAACTCAAGAGCCCTTCACACAAAACTCAGTAAATACCTATATTATCACTATCTACTTATTAAAAACTATTTATTTGATTTTTACAATTAATAATTAATGTAATTACTTATTCATTATTTATCAATTTAATTACTACTTATTAATTATAAATTAATGTAATTTACTCATTCATTTAACATAATTTTAATTAAGTACCAATTATTAATTATATATTAACAGAACCGTTGTTGTACAGGTTGGTTTGTTGTTTACAAGGGAGGATGTAGGTCTCCTTTGAATTTAGTAGGTAAATAAGACCCAAATTCATAATAATATACCGGATCCGACAAAAGGTTGCCTCCCCCCCTCTTTTCAGATGGCTTCTTATCATTCAGCGACTCGGCCTGCCCTTCATTTAGGACCCTCTCTGTCAGTTTACTTTTCGAATCTCCGTGGGTGCTGTGTACAAAATATTAAGCGTCTTTGTTTTTATCAGTTATTAAAATAAAAGTATCTACGTCCGATAAAAGTTGTGCTATTTGTGATCAAGTGTTGGCCTTTCGTTATTTCCCTATTATTCAATTTACTTCGAATCTTGTGTTGTGTACAAAATATTAAGCGTCTTTGTTTTTATCAGTTATTAAAATAAAAGTATCTAGTCCGATAAAAGTTGTGGTATTTGTGATAAAGTGTTGGCAGATGGAACCCCGAAGGCAGTGGTGAAAGAAAAAGGGTTGAAGTCATTCGTTGAAGCTAGTAAGAGGAGAAAGGATGATAAGGTAATTTTATTCAGTTGAAGTGCATGATGTATGTAGGAAGCAATATGTAAGAGGAACATGTATTGTTGCAGCCAGCAAGATGGCTGAGGAGGTTAGTTATAGTCAGGGTCAAGAACTTCGATCATGCAAACCCATATTTCATTTTAAAAATAATAGCTTTTTGTGTAGGGTTGATATACCTCCAAACTATCAAGCGAAACAAAAAATAGTTGACCCCAGCTTCACGCAACCCTGTGTTTGTAGTGAGGAATTTGAATGGAATGTTTTAAGACTGGCCACACAATGTAATGATGAATATTTTAAAGCCATTATAAACCGTTTACAACCATTTCCAGACTTGGTAGCTGTTGATGGACAGTACCACTGGTCTTGCATGAAAAACCTACACATTCATGGTCTCTCCATAGATAGCAGGGCTCGTGGTCGACCCAAAGATGAAGTAGATAAACAGTTGCAAGCAGTATTCAATTACCTCGAAAGTAGTGATGAAGAGTGCCAATTCACCTCAGAGGAACTTTTGAGCAAGATTGAAGGTGACAACCCCACACTGGAAAACAGTTAGAACTCGCCTTATTGAGGAATATGGCAATGACATATTTGTCAGTAAACATGAACCTCATGTTGTGTGTTTTAAAAACACTGGATATAAAATTCTCACCGATGCATGGTACACTGGACATAAAAAAGATTCTGAAAAAGTGGAAAGACGTCGCAAAGTCGAGACAGCTGCAACAATTATTGTTGAGGACATACGATCTTAAATTTCAATGCAGTTCCCTAAAGCTGGCCATTCACGATCGCTCCATTCGTCCATTTGGCGTGGAGCGATGCAAAAATCGCATCGTGAATGGGGAAATCCAACCAGATATTTTGGCGCGGTCGGAGCGTTTGGAAATCCAACTCGACCAAAATCCATCGCGCCGCGCCAACACTCCATCGCTCCATTTCTTCGTGAATGGGGAAACTCGACACGCCATCGCGCCGCGCCAATCTGACACCCCGTCGGGTTTTCCCATTCACGGAGAGGTTGGAGCGATGGAGTGTTGACTTGCATGCAAGGAATTGCCAGTTTTTGTTTGTCGTCCGCTTATCTCGGGTGGCCCGGTGTAGGCTAATTGATTATATTATAGTATTATATATGACGATGTCTTCAAATCGCGATTTTGTCGTGGAAGTGATAGAGCTGTACAAGGAGCATACCTGTTTGTGGAAGGTGTCTGATCCCCACTACCATGATAAGAACAAACGAAACCAGGCTTTGGGAGAGCTATTAACGCTTTAAGATGTTTTACTTGTGACTATTTGTTTATTCATTTACATACTTGGGTATAATTCCGAAGACGTCCTACGATATAATAAAATATAAATTATTATTTATTTCTCTTGATTTTGACGTATTATTTTAAAGTGAGGAACAACAAAAAAAAACATGAATTATATAACTAGTAACTTGTTAATATATAGCAATATTTCATTATTCGATTTTATCATAGGATATCTGCAAAAATAAGGTAAGAAATATTATGAAATATTATAGCCCTTTACCTTAATATATTCTTTCAGGCATTTGATTATAGCAAGGCAGGTTTCAGAAATTATCACTCCCAAACGCTGAGCAGAGATAGCTGTGGGAAACTTTAGTTCTTCGTAGCTCATTCCAGTGGCTAAAAATCTCAGAGTTGCTGCTAATCTTTCACTAGCACTTATGCTCTGTCTCATGTTGGTGTCATTTTTTTTTATCATTGGTGTCACCAATTCTAGTAAATGATGATATGCTGTCCCATCCATCCGCAGATAATTCTGCCAGTCGCCGGGGTCCAACCGCAAATCATTCATCAAATTTATGTGTGTGTGTTTATGGCGGTTCAATAACCAACTTTTACACCACTTTTTCTTGGGTTTTCTCTTCTTCAAACACAAACAAACGGCAGTCGCCAGCAGGAAGAACTCGTCATCCATTGCACTATGACACTACGACTCGTCCCGTAGTGTACGACACGTGTAGTGTCGTAAGTCAAAACACAAGAAATACCACAATAAACTGACAACTCCCATTCGCGTCAAATCCACAACAATGAATGCAAACAATCTGGCGCGGAGCGATAGCGTGGAGCGATGGCGTGCTCGTGAATGTCACCCCAAAAAACGGATAGTCCAAATGGAGCGGCTCCATTTGGCGCCGCTCCGTTTGGAGCCCTCGTGAATGGCCAGCTTAACACCATCATGTTTCCTTTCATTTTTCAGATGAAGAGCCTACCCCTGGGCCTTCACAGCCTACAGCCCAAGCAGTGGTTCCAGATGAAAGAGGTATACAATATTGAATTCACTGCATTCATACTAAAAAAATGCAACTATTCATTCGATAGTATCATTGCTAATATGTCCCTTTCATATTTCAGAAGAGCAACCAGGACCTTCAATCACTAAGCGTCATAAACTGTAGCTGTCCATCTCTTATTTTATTTACTAACCTATATTTATTATGATAATTATTATGAAAATTTATAATAAATTGTTTTTGTGAAACTTTTTATGTAAGTATTTTGTGTCTGAATACCAAAACATACTTTGGACAAAAGTTGATATAATTAATGAGTAGTAATTAAATGTATATATATACTGTATATAATTAATAAGTAATTACATTAATAAATTATAAAGACCAAATAAATAGTTTTTAATAAGTACATAGTGATAATATAGGTATCTACTGAGTTTTGTGTGAAGGGCTCTTGACTTAGCGGTTTCGCGTAATATGACATAAAACTTCAATGTGCTCTAGCGGCTACACTGTTTGGTCAAAATAAGTGATTAAGGTGTGAAATTAGTAGGCAATTTAATGTGGTTTTAGCAGAATCCAAGTTTTTCATAATTACAAGCATAGGTGTTAACTTATAACCGACAAAATAACGAGAAAACTGGGTTTTCAACAAAGTGGGGAATTTTTGCCTTTTTTCAGCGCGCTCTAGCGGCTAAACCATTCAATCAAAAAATACATTTGAGGAATGTTTTTTGTAGGCAATTTAATGTACTTTATTTTTATATAGGAAGGTCTACCTCAAAAAACGCATATTTTTATGATTTTTTGGCAAAAAACTGGAAGAAGGTCAACAATTTTAATGTTTTTTGCGATTTTTGGTGTGAAGCCATATCCGTAGGAAGTAGCAAAGTTGAAATTCGGATTCAGCATCCCAAAAAACATATAGAACAAGTGAAAAAAAAAACTTCTGTATTTTTCTCCTGGCCAAATCACCATTTGACTGGACTACATCCATTCAAGATTTAGTTTCTTTGAAAAGAGTGCTACATTCGTCAAAGTTATATATTTCAAATCTTTTAAGCTATGGTGGCTGATGGGAAAATACTGAAAACGTACTTTTAGGATTTCTTTTTATTCTGTACAAATTTCAGCTGGATGTATGATGACACAGAGTTTTATGGATTTGTATCTTAGTGGATAGTATTTCACAAGTTATAGTCACTCTCAGGCGTGAAGATGTTACAAAGATCTAACTAGATGTTACTCTAACTTCGACTAGAGTATTGAAAGTTTTGCTTATCTCATGATAGACCTCACATAAGAAAAGAAAATTTTAAAAAGAACCAACAAAGGAATTATAGCTGAAGGAAGAAGTATATTTACACATTCAACATTGTCAAAAATAAAAATAAATTAAAACAATCTGTGAAATTCTCGACTTTTCTTCAGTTGTTGTACTTTAAATGATATTTTAACACTGTTTTTATTAAATTAAACTAGGTTAGTTGCATTTGAGCAACCATTTCTTATGCGGGCATTCCTCTATATATTTTAAATAACGTTTCAACAATGGTAGTTCATAGAATTTGCTTAATTAATTGTATTTGGGCACCTTATTAGATTTGTAGTAGACACCCTATAGAAAGGCCTACGTCTTCAGTCTACATTAAACGTATAGTTTCAATGAAAAACTTACAAATATATTACATGTTTCTCACTTTGTTGGAAAAATATTGTTAGGATTCAAAATAAAATGCATCACTTAAAATCTCGGTATTTGGCAAAATTCAAAGCTGGAAAGTTTGTTAACTAACACGAACAACAATAATAAAGTTCTTCTCTTTATTCTTTAGAAGTTAGAAGAAGTTTTTAAAATATTTTGTTTTTTAATACTGCTATTTTGTTATTATATTGTGTACAATAAAATTGAAACATATTGTGCTGGGACAGTTTTGGGCAAATAGGTTTTTGTAAATCTGACCCCGACCGAAGTACAACAAAGCGTATTTTAATTATAAATAGTTTTAAAAAAATTTAATACAAATATTTGTGCATAGTATTCATTTTATTTCATAAGATCCCCACATAATAAGTAAAAGGAGCAAAACAATATTACTTGACAAATATCGACCTTTTCAGAATATTTGACATGGATGAAGAGGATCGGAAGGGTTTTATGGTCATAAAACATTCCGACAAGGCTTTGATAATGTAACACAAAGAACAGGGCTAGTAATGAAAAATGTAAAGGGTGGTTCATCTGTGGGTCCATTCAAACCTCTTCGGCGTTCATTGAAATAGGGAGGGGGCATTTATCGAAGAAAATAGGCCTACAGGGTCAAAATACCCACAGAACAACAAAATATTGCTAAAAATTTCCGAGTTAGGAAAAAACAATATATTTTTTAAGCTGAAGTCGGAAACTATTTGGTCTACAAAAATGTTTTAAGTAGTTATTATCCTAAAACTAGTCCTTCAGTGTTGCAATCGCTAAAAACTGAGGAATTTATCGAGGTTTTTTGGACTTTTGACAAAGTTGCGTACAGCGCTCAAGGTCGAAAGCTAGGATTATTCATTGGGTATAAACCACTCAGCAAAAAATCAGAATTACCGGACCAGGTTAATGGGGAAAACCTCAGCCTATTAAACTTACCACAGTAGCTACAGACAGTAACTTATTCCACAAGTGGTGAGTACGGCAATGCAAGGAACCCTGCTTTATAATTGCTTCAATTTGAGCATGAGCAGTTTGAGCATACTCCAAGATCAGCTGCTGCATGACTTGTTCATGGGAGGAGTAGTATCCTAAATAGTTAATGGATTCTGGTCTGCAACATAAATATATTTATGTAGTTGTGTAATTATATGTATAGGTGATAACTGACCTTTAAGGTTTTTTGTTTAAAAAATATATTGGTCACATTATTATTTGCATTGCGACATTGATAATGTTTACTGATTAAGAAACTCACTGTTTAGGTAGTTTTCCTTTTCTTCTTAATGTCTTTATTTTATGCCGGTTAGACTAATGAAGCCAACGAAGCAGCATATAGGGCAAGAAAGCCGTGGTATTAGGACTGTGTTGGAGATTCCCATTTCAGGACGTAATAGGTTTTACTTTATATATTTTCAGTGTAAGCAAATTTACTGAATAAAATATCATATATAAATGTATCTCATACTGACTAAGACAAACTTTAGAACTAAAAAATAGGATCACTATTTCAAAAGTATTTGTATATGGTTTTTATTCACAGGATTGGCAGTTTTATAAGTACCACTGACAAGGGCGAGATTCATAGGATCACTATTTCAAAAGTATTTGTATATGGTATCTATTCACAGGATTGGCAGTTTTATAAGTACCACTGACACGGGCGAGATTCATAGGATCACTATTTCAAAAGTATTTGTATATGGTTTTTATTCACAGGATTGGCAGTTTTATAAGTATCACTGACACGGGCGAGATTCATAGGATCACTATTTCAAAAGTATTTGTATATGGTATCTATTCACAGGATTGGCAGTTTTATAAGTACCACTGACACGGGCGAGATTCATAGGATCACTATTTCAAAAGTATTTGTATATGGTACCTATTCACAGGATTGGCAGTTTTATAAGTACCACTGACACGGGCGAGATTCATAGGATCACTATTTCAAAAGTATTTGTATATGGTATCTATTTACAGGATTGGCAGTTTTATAAGTACCACTGACACGGGCGAGATTCATAGGATCACTATTTCAAAAAGTATTTGTATATGGTTTCTATTCACAGGATTTGCAGTTTTATAAGTACCACTGACACAGGCGAGATTCATAAGATCACTATTTCAAAAGTATGAGTGACACGAGTTAAATTCACGGGACTGCTAACTTTAAAAGTATCGGTGACAGGGGTTTGATTTATAGGATCATAAATAATTGTTAAAGTATCAATCACACTGGCATGATTCACAGTATCACTAATATTGAAAGTAAATGTGACATGAGTGCATGCAATTAAAAGATACATTTTTTTTTTTTGAAAGTATACTTATATGTGATGTGGGTTTACTTCAAAGAATTGGCAATTTTAAAAGTATCAATGAGTCAGGCGAGATTCTTAGGATCACTATTTAAAAAGAAAGTGTTAGATGGGTTAAATTCATGGGACTGCTATCTGTAAAAATATAAGTGACATGTGTAATTCATAAGATCACTAATTTTTATCTTTCCTACATTAGAATAAATACATACAATCCTTGCTCTAAAATATCAACAAACAAGAAACCAACTGAATTTAATGAACTTACCGAATATAAGAGATGTATCGTTATTTACACTCAACAGTTATTAATAGCATAATCTAAAAACTGAATACACTAATATCAATAAGTATAAGCTTAGTAATTATTCACATAAAATACATATATTACCTTACTTCAATCGTACTAATAATAACCACTCTATTTTCTGGAGATTCATTAGTATCTTCTTTAACACCTTCTATTGATTCCATGACAGAAAACGGTGGATATACAGGTCGCGATACAGGATACATCAGGCCACTTGGATTCGGTATAGGTACAGTGCGAAACTTTCCAAGTTTTTTTTCAACATCTAGTTTTGGATAGGATTCCCTGTAAATTTAATATTTACCTCTTACTTCACACATATGACATTTACTTATCTTGACTTAACAATATATTTTTAACATATATCAATCATTTATGGCTATGAAACTTATACGGTAGGATATTGGAGCATCAGTCAACTTCTGGTAAAGTAATATATGATTTGATTCGAATGCAGCACTTATTTTTTTATAGCAACGGACTTTATTAACCTTAGTGGCAAACAGATACATCTGTAAAACATATACAGTATATGAGGGCTGTTCGGAAAGTAACCTCCGTTTGCTCACTGCACGGGAAGTGGAGGGGGTAGTGCCGCCATTCTTGCGACGGCGAGCACGGAAGGTCAGTCGGCGTCCAACCGTGGTATAGTGAAGGTCGTTGCTTTTCGGTCGCTTGCCAAAATGTGTGCTGAAATAGAAAATCCCTCCAAGTGAGAAGTGCCTGCTGTCATTAGATTTTTCACAGCTAAACAATATTCGGCAGCAGCAATTCATAGAGAACTTTGTGCTGTGTATGGTCCAAAGATAATGAGTGAAGGAGTTGTTCGGGAATGGGTGCGATTGTTTAAAAATGGCCGAACAAATGTCCATGACGAAGAAAGAAGTGGCAGTCCATCTGTGGTCACTGATGAACTGGTTGAGAAAATCAACGCAAAAATACGTGACAACCGATGTTTCACCGTCTCAGAACTTTCGGAAGAATATCCACAAATTTCCAGGACTGTTTTGTACAAGATAGTGACTGACAGATTAGGCTACCGAAAGTTTTGTGCTCGATGGGTCCCGAAAATTCTTTCAGAGGACCACAAAACTCAACAAATGACCTCGGCACTGGAATTTCTGATGCGTTATGACCAAGAAGGAGAATCTTTTCTGAACATAATTGTGACAGGAGATGAAACTTGGGTCAAGAACGTGAATCCTGAGACTACACAACCAATGAAAGCCAAGCAAGATTTTTCCGGCAGAAAGCTCATGGCAACGGTGTTTTGGGACTCAAAAGGGGTGCTGCAGGTTGAATTCATGGAACGTGGTGCGACAATCAAAGCGGATTCGTACACTGCAACACTGAAAAACCTATGACGGGCGATCCAAAACAAACACCGTGGTCTTCTTTCATCTGGCGTCATTTTCCTGCATGACAACGCTCGTCCTCACGCTGCTCAGAAAACCAAAGACCTTCTGGGCCAGTTCAAATTAGATGATTTAAGGCATCCACCATACAGCCCAGATTTGGCTTCCAGCAACTTCTACCTTTTATGCATATGAAGAAATGGATTGACTCTCCGCGATTTGAGGATGATGAAGACCTGTAAGATGCGGTCACCGGATGGCTCAAGGCACAGGCGGGAGATTTTTTTGCAGAAGGAATTTCAAAGTTAGTTAATAGGTATGATAAGTGCTTAAATGTTCATGAAAACTATGTTGAAAAGTAAAGGAAAGTCATAGTTTTAAGATGTATATAATAAAAATGTTGTATCTACTTCTGTGTTTTATTTATAAAAAAACGGAGATTACTTTCCAAACAGCCCTCGTATTTTCGATCTATCGTTTTCAAAGGGAATTGAGAAAACACCGATGGGTCTGATAAAATAATAAATCGAAATTAGTGAGGGAGGGTAATTGCAGGAGCGAGCAACGAATATGATAGGAATAGGTCATAGCAAATAAGAAGTTAACCAACAAATTGTTTTCAATTATTTCCAACACATTCTATCTAGAATGATAATATACAATTAATTAAATGCATCCAGCGCGGTTATAGCAAAATTCACATACACGAGAAACATTCATAATACTTAGCTCTTATAATCTGAAATAGCAAAATAACGAGAATGGTTTAGAAAGCTGTAATTTTAATTTCCGCATGGGGCATTTTATTTTAATAATATACGTATAAAAAGAATCCCTGTGTGTCAATTCTTCCGTGAAAGAACTAATTGTCAAACACAGAAGCGGAATTAAGATTACGTATTCAAAAACTATATTGTTTTTTAAGACTGAATTGTAAAATTACTTTTATTTTAATAATAAAACACTGTCTGAAATTTGAAACTCAGATATATATAACTGAAATATGTGTTTTTAGGAAGTCATTGCTTAAGTCTCAATGGTGTCCTTCGAAAAAATTATGAAACATATTGAAGAAATACTTTATTTTCTCAGTTCAATGACAAAGAATTTAATTTCCTTCCAAACTTACCTCCATCCATCTTACCAATTACAGAAAGGAAGTGATAACATAATTCTACATTATTTAAAGGCAGACTGGAGGAGGATGGCTTGTTTGTCTCGTACATAAACTGTCATTGTTCCTGCTATAATATTGCATGTAATAAACACAAAAATGTGTTGATCGAGCCCCCCCCCTCCCCCAATATACTTGATAGGTGTTAATCTAATTATGGCTTGAAATTAATCTCCACAGATTAAACTAAAATGCAATTTCACTCACAGTCTCAGAATGGGGAATGACACCCATCGTAGTTGTTCTCGCGGCTTATTTCCTGTCGGCTAAAGACAACAACCAGATAGATAAAAGACGATTTGCATTTTCCTTGTAGAAATACATTCTTTATATTTTGTTAATTTTTTCATAAATTATTAATATGAAAATTGCAAATTAATTCAATATTTCTTATTAAGCACAATCAGGTTCGAGTAATGCAAACATTTTAGATTTGCTGATTGCAATTAAAATTCAAAACTTTGTTAACGGTTTAGTTTTTTGCTGAAATATGGCATTTTCAGGTCATATTTTTTATTCTTGATTTTATTACTTTGCAACTAGTCTTAAACAGTGTTGCTAGTAAAATTTTTATTTTTTAGTGCATATTTTGCTCAACAAAAATTCAGTCTAGGATTAACCCGAGTTATCTCTGAAATATTATTTTCATTTAGGGCAATGCCTCGTAAGGTTAATCGTTTTACCAGTAGCTGGAATGTAATCCGGAAAGTGTCTTTTTGTCAGTCTTGCTGGGTCTTCCTGATTTAGGTTTCATGTCATCAGAATGTATGTTTCAATGATTTTCTGAACTAAAGACATTCTGTACAAAAGAGGGCTCAATTCTCCTCCACATTTTGTGTACAGAATGTATGAGTTCCACAAAGCGAGATCTATAAAGTGGAAAATATTTTTTAATAATATTTCTTCCCTGTTTTTCATGGAGTCGAATAGTCAGATAGGTGCTAGTCAACCCTGTCTACACCACCCATTGTGTCATTTTAGGCTATGGCATATTCTGGTCTCATTTTCTTCTCTCCTCCTTTCTCTATCTCTATTATTTTTATTAAATAAATTGTTGAGAGGGGGGGGAAACAGTTTCCATTAAGTAAATTACCTGCGGCTAGTTAGAACTACAAAGTAACGGAGTGATAGAGTTGTCTGATCAGGTGTATCTTCTTGAGCAACTATCAAAGTTATATCAAAGTCATCCGTCTGTTTGACATCATGCAAGTCTTTGTAGGTAACATGAGGAGTGCTGCTCAACTTCACTAGCACACATTCGGTGTCCTGAAAGCAACAAATACCCATTAATATTACTTGGGAATTAGAGTAACATAGTCAGGTGTATCTTCTTGAGCAACTATCAAAGTTATATCAAAGTCATTCATCTGTTTGACATCATGCAAGTCTTTGTAGGTAACATGAGGAGTGCTAACATAATAACGCTCAAAGTGCTAAGGTAATAAACAAGCAACTGATTCCATAAATTAAATAATTTAGAGTTTGATGTGGAATGAATTCGATCTCTACGAGTCCCTCATGTAACTGCTTCTGTGTACAAAGAAACAATTTTCGCAGGGTTTGAACAGTATTGGAACTTGTACGGGACTGCTTTCCGATTTTCATTGTTGAGCGAAATATTCGTATTGTGAGGCGATCGCAACGGGAGGGATTAATGTATACAGGGCGTCACAAAAAAACTTAGTGTAATATCGTATTGAATACATTAAAATAGATGAAAAATGTTCAGTAACTTTTTTTCAAATTCAGCTGAGTTTAGTCGCAATCCGCCATTTTGTTTTTTTACAAAAACTCACTGTAACTCCAGAAATATATAACATATTGAGTTCAAATTTGGTATAAGTATTTTGTATGTTACGATTTACAAGTGTGCCGAACACTCAGAATTTATGTTAATAATTTTCAAAATGTCGGTCGTTACCAAATGTAGGATGGTAAGGGCCTTACATTTTGTTTATACCAAATTTGAACTCAATATTTTATAATATAGTACAATACCTTTTATTTTCCGTCAGTGAACCTCTTTTGTAAAACTTGTTTAAAGCTTTTAACGCGTTTCGAGATATTTATCTCATCTTCAGAAAACCACTCTATGCATGGAGGTCGTCAAAACGTTAACCACACAGACACAAACACATAACACGTAACACATTTAAAAAACACAGTATGTAGATGTACGACTCCCAGATATCGACTGATTGTCCGTTATCAAACAGCACACGAAAAACTACAATTTGCCGTGGGCATTCTGAATTGTTATCGCTGCGTCATACAGAGTGTTCGAATCAAAGTTCAGTCGGTCGTTTAATAATCGGTGTTCATTATATGAGTTTAATATTTTAAAAGCCTTGTTGATTTCAAATTCTTCTACGGCGTTCATAAATTTGCCTTTACTGCAAATCTTAATTGGTTTGAAGTTGCTGCCAAAGTCCGAGTAACTATGGCCTTCGTCGATTAAATGACGCGCATAGTTGGATTTGTTACCCGAAACTGTCTTTTTTGGCAGGTGTTCTTTAAAACGAATCTTGAAAGCTCTTCCCGTTTTTCCTGTATAAAACCAGTGGCGTCATTTCACCAAAACGTTGGGGGGGGGCGATGCCCCCTCCCCCCGACCCCGGTACGGGGGAGGGTCCGTTGGGTCCCCCCAAAAATAAAAATGTTCACAATATAAAACATGTCATTTTAAGCTATTTCACGCTATATTGAGACATTTTTTAGGGGCAAACTTTATCTTGAAATGATTGCAGTTTTTGGTATCTAATATAATATAGCTACACGTGGTGACTAACTGAGTAAATGTTTGGGTACTTTGAGGCCAGCTAGAGAGCTGCAAATTCAAATGGGGCAGTTGTTTCATAATGAAAATAATAGAGGTAAAATTGGCATAAACAAACAAAATAGTTACTTTAATAAAATTAATTTAATGTTATAAGTATAAATATAGTTATAAAGTATAAAGAAATTGTAGACAGCTAAATTCGTTGCACATTACAAATATTTAGAATGAAATATTGTATACACCTTAAGTCCTTAAATTTAATTATGTATAACAGTATCGTACGATGAATGTAAAAGTCAATCTATATATTAATAGGCAAGCACAAAACTTGTCGTCCTTTTTTCTCAGCTTGTGTGCATCGTAGGAGAAATTCGCGCATACCGTTAGAAAGTTAGTGTCCTGTAGATGAGCAGAATCCCATTATAATTTACATCGGTCCTCAGGGATACGCCCCAGTGGCCCTCAAAGTTTCAATGTTAATCTTATGGAAGGTCAATCTTAAGGAAGAAGAAGAAAGATTTCTTTTGATTTTATCAGTGGCACAACAAACAGCTGTTCGTATGAAAAGCTTAAAACAGCTGATTTTGATCAACAGCTGATTTTGATCAACAACTGATTTGGATCAAAAACTGAATATAATTTTAGGTTAGGTAAATCAAGCAATAGCAATAGAGAAGCATTGCCGGGTCCACTAGTATAGACTGAATAGGCATAAAGCAATTAAACTTGAATTAACATATTGGCCAGAATAATACAGTAATAGGGTTAATGGTATGGAACATGAACTATGCCAATGATAATTTACTTTTATATAAACAATGTAATTAAAATACTATGACATTTACAGCAAAATTTGTGACATGATTAGCTTACAGATTATTTAGAATAAATTATAAAACGTGTCATGTTATTACATTCTAAAAGTGATCTACGTAAAAAAAATTTAATTTGGAGATAAATATAAAATTTTAAGTTAATAATTAAAAAACTAACCAGCTGTATAGATACTTATAGTTGAACCCCTTATTGTTTAAAATAATTTAAATTAATGATATGTTCGAAAATATTGCAACTCTAAAGGTTGGTCTATTCTGTTGTTGGGCATCATCATTACACGCCTATTATTTTAAACTTTCAAATTATAATTTTAATACTTTTCAAATCCTGGGGGGGGGGGGCGCCCCTGTATAAAACTTGTCACAGCTAGCACACGTTAGTTTATAGACACCTGTTTGGGCTTCTAACTGTTTATGTTTCTGGGGATGGTGTAGGTTCTATTGATTTTTGTTCAATATTTTACCTATTTCTGGAGTTACAGTAAGTTTTTGTAAAAAAAACAAAATATAGGATTGCAACTAAACTAAGCAGAATTTAAAAAGTGTTACTGAACATTTTTCATTTATTTTAATGTATACAATATGATCCTGTATAGACCGCTAAGGTTTTTTGTGACACCCTGTATAGTTTTTATATCCTTAAATAAAGCTTTCTTTAAACAATATTCCACACACCAGCGTTAAGCAAAATATACATTTTTCAGGTACGAAATATTAGCCCCAAAATTTATGGTATTATATTTTTTAGTTCTGATTATTCGAATTGATGCGGCATAACATGTTTTACAAATATTTCAAATTTCAGCTTGACATCTTTATCTGTTCCTGAGAAATTTTACTCAGATTTTATAACAGATTACTATAAGGGTTCTGTTCTTTCTTTTTAAGATACAGAACACTAGAAATATATATTCCTGATGTTCTTTTTTTATTTTCGATTCTTAGGGTAAAGTAGTAAACAAAATTAAATATAACAGATTTAATTTTTGAACATGATAAAATCAAAACTTTTAAAATAATTTACAGTTTAGGCCTACTACTACATGTCTATTTAAAGAAAACAATTAAAATTTGTATCATGAACTACAAATTTACATGGAAAGGAGAGAAACATGAATAACAGGCTTAAATATTTTAGGTTTACCAATAAGAATATGTTTTATATAAAAAAGTGTGTGATATTCTTGTGTGTTAGAAATGAAACTTCTATGTTGAAAGGTTCTAGAAACAATTGCTTTATGCATTCCTCTCTTTGCATTTGATATATTATAATTATGATCGGCTTTGAGATTAGAAATCGTTTAAAATGTGTATTTTTACAATCCTTTTTGCTTAATACATTCTTGACAACTAAGGAACAAATTAGGCCTACAAACATAAAACAATATTTTAAACTATCACTATCTTGAACTCTTGGTCTGAATTTTTGCTATTTCATCATAAAAGATTGAACTACTATTAACTTGTAAATACAGCCCTATTGATGATGAAAAATTAAGTGGATTTTAAAATGAACAATAACATAGTTTTTTGCCTAAATGACTGAATTTAAAATATTTGGGATTAAAACCGTTGATTTAAGTAGGCCTATGTATGATCTTTAAAATGTATGATATTTGGTTTGGTTTTTCAAAATGAATTTCAGGTCGTTGAATGAAATATTAAATTATAGGTGCATTAAATATGACGCACTTGACAGAGAGAGTAGAAACGATTCTCCTACTATTTCCTTTTAACTGCCGGTTAAAGTCAGAAAAGGGGAAGTGTTTCATTTTTCGTCTGATCGAGGCCAATTTTCCCTACCGCTCCTAAAGAAGTTTCACTTTAAATCGGTAAAAAAATTAAAAAAACACTGGACAGTACCAATGCTAAATGGTTGCTAGGGCCTGGATAGCAACAATAGACAAAAATTAAATTTGGGACATCAGGATTTGCCTCAAAACAAAAATTAAACAATAATTGTCCACAAATTATTAACAAAATGTATTATTCGGCATAAATAACAGTGGTGTTGGTATGGGTCACTCAACAAAGTCATTAACAAACATTCATCACAGTCATCATGCACGATTATTGTTTAACTTTTGTGCTGAAATATCCGTAATGTGTGAAAATTGGATAAATATTTTAATAGTGTTTGTGTGGCATCTACAACTTTCTATAAGTCATGCATGAAGGCCTAACACCAATCTTGGTACCCGAGATTTCAAGATGGTGTTATACAGACAAATCCGGTAATCCAATAGGATTTCAAAATCTTGGAGGCTAAACTTATGTTAACTTACCTCTGGTGATATTCTTTCAATCACATTTACATGTACTGGTATCATGTGAATCACTTCCATATCATATATATTTTCATGGCTCAACAAATATGTAAAGAGTTGGTTTGCAGGCGTGGTAACTTTCGACACATTAAGAAATCCTAACAGAAAGTAACATAAATCAAATTTTATATACATCATGTTCATTAGAAAGATTGTGAAAGTCTTGAGTTTTTCATAGTAAATACTTTTTGGCTGGTCAATTGTATTGTTATTTTTCTTTGGTGACTGCATGATTCGCTGCCACGGCATCTTCGACGCAACTAATTATTATTTAATATATAATACATTGCACTATACTAAATTATAAAATTAAACAATTTTTATACATATTTTATTTTTGTAGATGAAAAACCAGTAATTATTGCCTGGTATCGTATGTAGCATGCAATGCTCCTAAACAGTACATAAAACTAAAAACAAAATAAATTCTAACAACAATTAAAACTATTCAACGAAAATACAATCTAGACACAATTAAAAAATAACCAATATTACAGATACGGCTAAAAATATTATTAACACGTCCTTGCTGAGCGCAGTTAAACCCGCAAAACGTGTCCTTCTATGTCACAGAGTGCATTAAATCTACAAAATGTCTCCTTCCCTGTGACTGAGTGCGGTTAAACCCGCAAAATGTCTCCTTCCCGGTGACTGAGTGCGGTTAAACCCGCAAAACGTCTCCTTCCCTGTGACTGAGTGCGGTTAAACCCGCAAAACGTGTCCTTCTATGTGACTGAGTGCGGTTAAACCCGCAAAACATCTCCTTCCCTGTGACTGAGTGCGGTTAAACCCGCAAAACGTGTCCTTCCCTGTGACTGAGTGCATTAAATCCACAAAATGTCTTCTTCCCTGTGACTGAGTGCGGTTAAACCCGCAAAACGTGTCCTTCCCTGTGACTGAGTGCGGTTAAACCTGCAAAACGTCTCCTTCCCTGTGACTGAGTGTGGTTAAACCCGCAAAACGTGTCCTTCCCTGTGACTGAGTGCGGTTAAACCTGTAAAACGTATCCTTCCCTGTGACTGAGTGCGGTTAAACCCGCAAAACGTGTCCTTCCCTGTGACTGAGTGCGGTTAAACCCGCAAAACGTCTCCTTCTCTGTGACTGAGTGTGGTTAAACCCGCAAAACGTGTCCTTC
>JAGFPH010002047.1:209313-223928 GCA_018207615.1 Philaenus spumarius
ATAGTCTGCTTTTGTTCTTTGTAGGAAGGACCAATGTTTTTAAAGTAGACACCATTTCAACTCAATAGTCTGCTTTTACTTTTGTTCTTTGTAGGAAGGACCAATGTTTTTTAAAGTAGACACCATTTCAAGTCAATAATCTGCTCTTACTTTCTGTTAGTTAAATTATTTTTTTACCTTTATATTGTTTTTTTTATGTAGATCACTGATGTGGAAACATTAGTGGCTTTTCCTGGAGCCTCTCGTTCTGCTCGAACTGGATCCCCGACTGTGATTCAAGTGCTCGAAGTACTCCGTGACACCAAGGCTGTTCCTGCCAAGAATTCCATTTCAACAGATCATGTGGTGATTTACGTTCAGCAACTTCTTGACACCAGGAATCATTACAAACGTGGTGGGTATTCTTCTCTTTTTTGCTTGCTTTCCTGTCTACATTAGAATTAAAATTATTTACCTTTAAACAAGTGGTTTAAGCAGTTTCACTGAGGAAGAAACCATCTTATTCCTTGCTTTTTGTTTTAGTGTGTGTTTAAAGACATAAAACATACAATAAAGTAGTTTTTTCCTTTGCTTGATGTCTTTACTTTATGCCAAATAGACTAATGAAAATAAAGGAGTATGTAGCACAGGTAAATTGATTACCAGTAACTTGGTTCAAACCTACACAACTTGCATTAGATTTTCTAACTCTAGCATACCATATGTATATATATTAAAAGATTTTTGTCGAAAACCTATTTCCAATCACTCAGCCTCTCCTAATGGACCTATTTTGATGATTTTTTTGGGTGTCTTTTTACCTCTAGATATGTCATCAATTGAAATTCTTTTTAATCGAGCTATAAAAATTCTATTTTTAAGACAATTTTTTCGTTTTTTTAGATTTATTTTAAAAACTAAAAAAGGTACGAGGTTGGTTATTATCTCAATCGAAAGAGCTGCAAATTTAGAACATTTACGCCGCTTACGGTACCCTTCTATCTCTTATACTTTTCCAGTTATATAAATTCAAAATTTTGAAAATTTTATGACAATGTTCAAACCACAATATTTCAAGAACTATCAGTGCTAAGTCGATGTAGTAAGCGAGGAAAATATTTTAAATTAAATTTTCTAACGAGTGGTGTAATTAGTTTGAAAACTTGCGTTTGCGGATCACCAAAAAATTCAACTTGCGTTGCGTATTGCGCCCCCGTCGCCGCTACTGGTTATTTTCAGAGTGTTCATTGGGGGCATGGCTTCAGTTATGTTGTGAGTTGGATTATTTTATCGATGTTAATTTTGTAACGACCGTTATTCTAGGTTTGTACTTCACGCGTACTCTGTGCGTTTTTTAAGCATTTGCTTTGTAATTATTGAATTACTGACATGAGTGTATCGTAGATGATAAGATGGTGTACACCAACCGGTTCAATCCGTGTCGCACTGTAAATTATGTGTTGTGTTCTTTTTGTTATTAATGTGTTTGTGTTTTTGTGTGTATGTGACAACCTGAATACTGATTAGTATATTATATATTTGATAATGAGATTACGGTCTCGAAACGCGTCGTAAGTAGAAGAACAACTCAAGAAGTCATACGACGGACTAATAACCAGGTAAAATACTTATAGTAATTTCCTGTATTTATTTCATTTTATAATAAATGTTGCTTCGTTTTAACGAGTTCGAAATAATTTCTATCGTGGGAGACGGGAATTGTCTATTCCATGCCGTATCGTTCTGCGTATACAGAACGCAAGATTTTTACAAAGATGTGCGTGTTGCGGCGGTAAAGAATGTTATTCAGAAGTGGGATATAATTATTGAAAGGAAAATATATTATTATTTAGTTTTCCTCCTGAGTAAACACTTATTTTGAAAAGAATTTGCCTAATGTCCTGTTCCAAAATTTTAGTTGTACATGACCTTAATAATAATTAGTTACAAAATATATTTATGAAAGAGTGCCAAGTATTTTAAGTTGTTCAAAGATACATGGATGAATTATATTCAATCAAATTCATAAACTTTTTTTTATTTAGAGTATTACTTTATTAGTTTATTTAAGTGTAGACCTGAGCCTTGCTGGTTCTTTTAAGCTTTATTATAACTGTTGTTATAAAATATACGAAATAATTTCATTTGAACAATTAACATTGTTTACCATCTTAGCTTTGGTGTCATTATTAATCCTACTGTATTATAAAGAAAAGATAACATGATTATATGCATAGAAAGTTCCAACGGGGTTGGCGTGCGGAGCACGCAGGGGTTTCCCTTAGTATGTTATTATAAGACTTTATCTTCAATTATAATTTGTGTTTTCAGATCACCAGAAGAAGTTGTACACGATGTGGCAAACCCGAGGAGCGACACCAAACATCCCTCAGGCAGAAGACATATTGGAGTTGTTCATCCAACACTCCCGTTTCATACACTACTGTTTGACTCCACTCTTATTCCTACCTAGGTATCTGCATACAGTATTTACTCAAACTAAAGAAACACAACAACTTTTCACTTGTTTTTGTGATCCATAAATGTTTTCTAACTGTCTGTCATTTACATACTGAATTGGCTAAAAGGCTCACTCTTAGATCTACTTGTTTTCAACATATTGACTTTGTAACCAACTGAAGTTTTAAGTTAAATAGCAGTAAGAATATTACTAACACAAATATTTTGTTCTTCCCCTACAAGAAATTTTTGTAAAGATATCATCATTGACTAATCGACAAAATAGAAAGTTAAAATAAAATAATATTGTTAATATATGAGCTTTATAAGTTTTATATTGAAAGTCATTTACTTTACTCCTAAAAATTATGCAGTTAAATATACAGGTGTCCTGGAACTATCCAATTTTAGATATGTCGTTAACAATTTTAGAAATATTTAACATTAAACATTTTAAACGACCACCATTTTAAAAATATAGAAAACACTGTTCTGATCTTTTTGTACCTTGGTAAAGGTTCATAATAGAGAAATGTTTGACTGATTGAGTTTAAACTTGGCATGAAAAGTTTAACCTCACAGTGATATATGTCTCAAGAAAAATAAGCGATTATATCCAATCATGCGTTTCAAAATGGCGGCTGTTTGAAAATTTCAAACCTAAATTACTCAAAAACCGTACATTGTAACAAAAAATCTCAAGACACATTTGTTGTAGCCCTTTTGATTCCCTATCGGATGGTCTTACTGTCAAAACAATCAGATGAAGGATAATAGTTAAGTTATGTGTAATAATTGGTTTGTTCAACCCTGTACCCACACAGTAAACATAACAATATTGTAAGTAAATATGCTGTTACTATCTTTAACTTAGCTATTATCCTTCAACCGATTGTTTTGACTGTGAAACCATCCGATAGGGAATCAAAAGGGCTACAAAAAAAGGAGTTATGAATTTTTTTGTTAAAATGTACGGTTTTTGAGTAATTTAGTTTTGCAATTTTGAAACGCATGGTTGGATATAATCGCTTATATTTCTTGAGATATATCATTGTTAGGTTAAACTTCATGCCAGGTTTGAACTCAATCAGTCAAACATTTCTCTAGATATGAATTATTGTGTACAAAAAACAAAATGGTGGATATCTGGAAAACGAAGCATTTTCGGGCCTATGTTTATATGAACTTGTTTTATTATTTTTAGCTATAGAATGAGCTTCCGAAACATTGCCGCATAGTTCTGAATCACCCTGTACAATTTAAACTCAATATCTTAGCTACTTCCAAAAATATTAAGTTTTAAAAACAAATATGGCGTATAAATGGAAAATGAAGCTTTTACGGCCGTATGTTTATTGGAACTTTTTATCTCATTTTTACCTAAGGAACAAGTTTACAAAGTGGTTCCAGATAGTTCCGGTACATTCTTTGTATAAAAACACTCTCATAATTTTTTGTTATTCACAATATTCATCTAACAAAACAAAATTTAACTTTTGATATAAAATATTATGATAGCAATACAACTACACGATCATATTTAAAGTTCAATAAAAGAAAGTTACATCAAAAAGAATTGAATATACAAATAAATACATCCTTTTCATAATACATATGCACATACATACAACAACAGATATTAATTAAATAATGACCTCGACCAATGCGTCAGCTTGTGTTGTAAACGGTTTTGTAGAACACTCCATTGTCAATTCTGAGACAGACAAAACACACCTAAATAATAACTGTACCAAAACACACCACACAAAATGATGAATAGTAAAACATAAAAAGTGCTACGATTCTCTATTTTTTTTACTGTAACAGTGTTAATTACTCATGTTTTATTTTCTCACCTTACTAGTAATGGATTTGATTGTGAAAAAATTTATTGACAATAACAATGTTATCTAGTATTACTAAAGTACAGTAATCCCTCGATATTTGCGGTCACTAAAAAAAGAAAAAATACTATATAAATGGCAATAAAGTAAATGCAAAATTTGTAAATTATTATGGTGTAGCACTGGAATTATTATTGTACGAATTTAATAACATTGTATAAATACCACGTCGGCGAAACACTCGCAAATACAACAAAACATACAAGATGGGATTTCCCTACAACACAACTCAGCGTGAATACAAGTGGACTTGTGCAAATGAAGGTCAATGGCATACTGGGATTTAGTTTGAGACATCAATTTAGTGTACAGCAAGTCAAATTAATTTTAAAGAATTAATTAAAATTACAGTAAAATATTTTTAAAGAAATTAAGTTTTTACAACGTTTTATCACTCGTTACAGTCATAACCAATATTTTTGCTACTGACAGCGAACGATAGTTTGATGCCTTGATATGACTAAGTTCTAAAAATAGACAGACTCAGACAATGAACAAGCAAGTAGGGATGGGTAAAAGGTACCAATATGAGAGCACTGGCCTTGAAGGGAGAGTGAGATGACAAACAACGCTCCAATAACTTATAAAATTATCAACTGTAGTCTACACTCCAAACAACAGCCCAAATACTAAACCTTTCAAGGACTCTTTTTACCGCTTAAAGCCGGACAGCGTATAACAATGACTGCCCTATATCTTATGTAAATAAATAAATTATTATAGGTATTAGTACATAATGTTTTAAAATTTTCTATATGTCAAGAACATAACCCCCTTTTCCTACAATGATTTAGTTTTCGCTATTCGCGGCAATTTGTCGGAACCTATCCCCCCCGAATAGCGAGGGATTACTGTATATACTTAGTTTCACTTGCATAATGTAAATAAAATAATGTATTTCAATAAAATATAGTGATTTTTATGCAATAATTTTTTTTTAGGTGGAGAATTTTGTCATCTGCTACAAGAGACCATTTACTTAAAGCATGCAAAAAAGAGTTGCAGGTAAAGTCTTGATCATTATAAGTGCATCCAGTAAATGTATTTATTAGCTGCCCCATCTGGCTTCCCTCTAGTTAGAAATAATTACCTTTTCTCAAGCTTTTCCAAGAAATGATTAACTTGTGAAAATGAAACATAATTTGACTAAACACAAAAAAATATTCAAACTTCTGTCTAATATTTTGTGCTCAATTACACAGTATCTCTATAACCCTACTTCTAATGTACATTTTTAGTTTGTGTGCGTTAATACAATATCTATTTTATTTATAGTTAAAATTTCTATATTTTTAGTTTGTGCTATACATTGAGCCACAATTATTTCTTTTATTTATACTTTAAATTTCAAAATGTTTAGTGTTTGCTATACATTGAGCCACAATTATTATTTCTTTTATTTATAGTTCAAATGTCTACATTTTTAGTTTTTGCCATACATTGAGCCACAATTATTTCTTTTATTTATAGTTTACATTCCTACATTTTTAGTTTTTGCTATACATTGAGCCACAATTATTTCTTTTATTTAAAGTTTAAATTTCTACATTTTTAGTTTTTTATATACATTGAGGAACAATTATTTCTTTTATTTATAGTTTAAATTTCTACATTTTTAGTTTCTGCTATACATTAAGCCACAATAAATTTCAACATTTTTAGTGTTTGCTATACATTGAGCCACAATTATTTATAGATTAATTTCTACATTTTTAGCTTGTGTGCTGCAAATTGAGCCACAACTATTTCTTTTAGTTATAATTTAAATTTCTACACTTTTAGTTAGTTAATGTATTGCACATTGCGTCACAATTATTTATTTATTTTTTAAGATTTTAATTTCTACATTTTTAGTTTGTATGCTACACATGGTTACGCAAGGAGGTGTATATTAGTTTTAGTAGGTCGCTATGTTTAGCTTAGGTTAGTGAAGCAATGGCACGGCATTGTTCCTTCCAATGTGTTCCCTCACTTAGAACACCCATCGTAATGGAAATAACATGTGACACATTTATAATCACACACCCTATACCTACCACACGCATAACATGTGCAAATTCTACCTTCTCTTCCTCAGTTCCTCCAAATACACCTGGAGCAGTGGAAATAGAACTACCGTGCCACTGTACACGCCATGATAGTAACACGATACTGAGTGCACGACAATTCCCATGTGACAGATGGACCACCCCAATTCCTAAAATACAGCATGTGGTGCCAGTCTCCTGGACATCCCTAACTTCAATAATGGTAAAGCCATTCTTCACGGAAAAATAACCAAAATTTCAGAATTTATCCCCCATGCTGGACAACAATTGGGCCCTATCCACACCTTCGTTTTTCATCCACATAAATGTCCCATCTTACCCATTTGACCCAGTATCATTACCCAAGGACTGGTCCAACATAATAGACACAGTATCCATATATCACCTTGTAACAGGCATATGGATATTAATTTTAACGACTATGTCATGTATTTAGCACTTAAGATATATGTTATAAAAAAATATTATACAAAAACATTAGACCCATAATGGTTGACTGCTCTCAAATGTAAAAATGTGAATATAAAAACTGGGAGGGATGCACACACACACACACACACACACACACACCAATACTTGTACAGCGTAGGATCCGAGCAAATGCGTAGTGTACATGCACTATTATCTTTTCTATGTTCCTTAATTTTATTTACTAATAATTATCACTTATGCTAAATAAATTATACTAAACATAATTGTTGCATTATTTTTCCAATTATATGCAAATTTATAACTAACACTGTACATGTACTGCGAGCAATCGCTGTTGCTATGTCACATACACAGTTACAAGTTCTGTAAACGTATAGGAAGAAAGTTTTTTCGCGCCATTCTGTTGTTGTCTTATCAGTATGTCAGACCGGAAATCAATTCATACATGCTCAACCCCGACCTTCATCAAGTCTTTCAGTTCGATTTTTTGCTCATCTGTCCCAGTAGTAAACTCTAAAATGGATGTAGCCTAATCTAATTTTCCCTACAAGTTTATATATAAGTTACGGTCATTTACATTGTGAAATGCCAGCTTTTAAAATAGGAAGTAATCTTTTTTAATTGTGTTTGCCAGTTGTTCCAGTTTATATTTGTATTTGCATTTTATTTTCATAGTTGAAAATATTTTTTAAAAGGTTCATTCTAAGAGTGACAATACAAATCTAGTTTATAAAGAGTAATTCTAATTACATTTGAATACAGAAGACATTTATTTGTTTTGTAGGGCTAGAAGGTAAACATTTATAATGCTCCTTATATGGTTTTTGCAATTGTAAATTATTTTAATACGTACATAATACTTATGAGCGGCAGATCCATTTAATAGCTAAGACATTGGAATTTTTAATGTTCGATAATGCGTAAGAATAGATTTTAAAATAAGAAACATTCAGATTTCATATGTACAGAAATAGCCAATTTTTAAATTTGAATGAGGTACACACTACACATTGCCACGGGGCTTAACGCTGTGCAGGTTGGAGGCGATTAGGTTAGTTTTAATAGGTCTACGACTCAATATTTATGCCTACGTATAAATATTGAGCATTCGTATGGCCGGAAATGAGATTAGCGCCCCAGAAACCCCCGATTACCGATTTTCACGGCTTTTCATCCATTTTTAGAGGTGTCAAAAAATTTATGCACTTTTAGAGATAGCCTACACTTTTTTCCTGTTTTCTGAACACGTTGCAGAAAACTGCAACCAAATCCGGAACTGTAGGCAAAAATTTATGAATTTTTTTTTTAGTAGCCTACTTTGCCTGGTCTACATGTTTGTGTGTTTTCCATTTGGTTTGGGAACAGAAAACAATGTTTTTTGTTTGCTGAAACAAGTTAAATGTTTGTCATTTGTTTGCAAACTGTTCGAAAACATTTTTAAAACTTTCGGCAAACATCGGAGAAACAAATGAGAAATAGGAAAACAATTGGAAAACAGTTTGTAAACAATGTTTCCGCAAACATGTTTGTAAGTGTGGACTAGGCTTAAGAGGATGAGCTAAAAGCGCAATGTGAACAAACCAAACCCAACCCCAAGGCCGTGTCAAAGCACCCCTAGAGGTATGTGAAGCTGGCAGGGCCCAATTCCAAAATTAAAAAATAAATTATTAGTTTCGTTTGTTTATCGTTTGTTTACGTTTGTTTAGCTATGTTCATAGTTTGTTTAGCCTTAGTTCAAGAGTTATTAAAAAATGGGTGCTGCTAGGTTCACACCAGCAGCGCCCAATTCAAAAATCTTTCCAAAAATAAGTGGAATCGTTTGTTTACGTTAGCCATTTTCATCGTTTGTTTAGGCTCTGTAAACCATACATAGCCAAAAAATGTGGGCGCTGCTAGGTCCACACCAGTAGTGCCCATAAAGCATATGTACCCCAAAAATTAATTAAATCGTTCGTTTATCGTTAGTTTACGCTTGTTGAGCCTTAGTTTAGCAAGAAATTAAAATAATTTTCTTAATTCTTTCTACTAAAGTCACTGTTCAGCTGCATGGTCAAATTATTTCTTCATACAAAAATTTCTTCATATGGAAATTTGATAAAAAAAGTATCTTTTCATTATCTCCCTGCAGCAAATTCATTAACTAAAAATTCATGGTTGTATTTGTTCCTTTAAATTTAATTGCAACTGTTAAATATAAATATTTTGCTAATCACTTCATTTGAATCTTATTTATAAACAAATAGAAAAGCAAACATAAAAAAATAGGTAGCCTAAGGTATTTTATAAAGAAATTCACCAAATAATGTAGTAACAGTTATTAGTTTAGCTTCGACATTGAATCTTCTGTGTTATTTAATTTAGTTTTTTTATAATAAAGCCATTAAATTTTATCGTATCTTTAAGATTTTCTCACAGAATGTGTATATATACTCTATCAGTATTTGTGTTAAATTTGATTCAAATTCGTTAAATAGTTTATTATAAATTTATATTTCGACATTACGAGACGACACAATCGATTATTTGAACTTTTACTATAAACGTTAATAACTTACGTAATTATTATATTTATAAAATTTTAATATCTGTTTTATATAGTTAATTAGAACATATGTGGAAAGTTTGAACCAAATCGGTTAATAATTATAAGTTTTCGATTAAAATTTATTTTAAAAAATCCAAAATTGAGTACATTATTATAGAAAACCGTGTAAGGTATATCTTAAAAGCTAGTTGTCGTAAGTTATTTTTAAAAACAAATATAGATTCCTCATGAAATTTACTATAAATTATTATGTTTTTATTAATATGTATTATTTTACAAGTTGTATAATGTAATATTTAAAACAATATTCATATTTTTAATTACCTGTTTCTAATAAAAATGTAATAACTTTGAAAATATTCAACCAATTTCAATGAAATTTATACCACATATAAAAAACATATATATAATAATGATATGAAAAAATTAAACTTTTAAATTAATATTTAATACGTTTACTAACTAGGCCTATAAAATTAAAATCGATTAAGTTATTTAAATTTTTGCCGTAAACGTTAATAACTTGCATAACTATTAACGAATCTTTATGAAGTTTTTTTATATAGTTATTTAGAACATATGTGGAAAGTTTGAACCAAATCTGTTAATAATTATAAGTTTTCGAAAAAGAAATGTTATAAATAAATATTTATTTAATCAGCATTTACATTATATCGAATGGTATTCGTACAATTATTACTAATACATATTAATAAAAACTTGATAATTTATAGTAAATTTCATGAAGAATATATATTTGTTTTTAAAAATAACTTCCAATAATTAGTTTTTAAGATATAAACGTTTTTCCATAATAATGTACCCAATTTTCGATCCTTTTTTATAAATTTTACTCGAAAACCTATAATTATTAACCGATTTGATTCAAACTTTCTACATATATATTATTCTATATAACTATATTAATAACACATAAAAATATCAAATATATTCATTAATAAATTTTCTTATTATTATTGATATAAAATAACTGATAGGTATATTCCGAAAAAACATCTATAACCAACCGGACGAGATATAAACAGACATCCTTCTTCCATCCTGTCTTCAGACTGTCAAAGATGCCGAACGGCCACACATAAGTTCACTTTTCGCTTATCGAACCGCAAGTAATAAAAAAACATTATTTGCTTGTGTTTTTTAACTGACGACTATCAGCTTATTTTACGCTAACATAATGGAACACGTTCGACAATCAGTAACATTTTGAATACCGTGTACTAACGCTTTTTTTAAGACAATATGTTAAACAAACCTGAAACATAAATCCTTTTACTTTTTGTACTGAAGTATTTTTGTTTTAAAAGGTTTTAAATAATTGTTATATGCTCTTAACCGGAATTAAATATTTGGAAACTGTTGTTTAAATCCATGAGCGTAAATTATGTTTTCCCGTAGCATATGCACAAAAAATTTCAATACATATTTTTAAAAAACATTTATTTATTTTTTAATTTGAATAATTCTGTAGAACTACAAGTTTGAAGTTATTCATACTGGAATAATTGTAGTCTTGTAAAGATTAGAGGAACATTTTATGATTTTCTTGTCGTTTATATTTTATTTTTAATTTGACTTTACAGTGCAATCAAAATATTTCACGATAAAATAAATACAATTTGATTACCGGTCTCGAAATATTGTATGATCTATGATCTTTAATTTATACTTACCAATTTTTGCTACTGTCAAAAATAGTTTTCTCAAGTTCTTCACTATTGTGAAAACAACTTGTTTTGTCAAACAGTTAATTATAAAAAAAATAATGTTTTATTAGTTATTAGCAATACGGACTATTTTATCTATTTGTGAAATAAAAATAAATATGCTAGATGTAGCACAATATTTGAGGAAGTTTTACATTTTCTTTATAAATATCAATCACGGAAGAGGATTTATATGTTCACCATTGCTTTCCTTACAACAATAACGCCTGTTCGGTAACACCATTATTTTCTCCAGAAATACAAATGCACTTCATTATTATTTTATTTATAGGATCCCATTAAATAAACTCACAGGGTTTTTACGTTAAAGGTTTTAATTTACCACATGATTGAGTAATCATGCATAGTTCTTGCATGCTACCCAATAGAACCCTTTCGGCCTTCATCAGCGAGGGAAATCGTTGTTCATTTAGTAACTATTTCCTGGTTAGATTAAATTCTTAATCTATTTAGTAATCTGTTATATGGTTTATGCAGTCAAGTTCAGATAGGTGCCACTGATCAAATAACCCTCAAATAAGAAACGTGTCAACAATGTCGCCCAAATGTTTTCCGGCTAAATGTAGCGGCCTTCAACGAATACTGAGACTTTGACTCACTTAAGGCATAGTGACCAAAAACTTCAATATAAAAAAGTTCATCATAAACTCCATTTCTACTTCTTTTTTTCAGCAAAATATACAACTAATTTTTATTTATTAACTTTCTGTTAGATGTACTGATGGGAAACATTTTTGTTTGGATACATTTTACCAAAAATTCTAGCACAGTTTTATTCTAAATACAGTATTTAAAATTCTAAGACAGTAAAGCTATTGACTTGAAACTTGCTATCCACTGTAACTAATTTGAGTGACACTAGTACAACAGGTTTTAAAAGTAACCGGTAACGCTAAAAGTCCACTGTTTGTAGTGCTTTATGGTCTGTAACTGTAACCCCAGCCTTAAAAATGTCTAGATGTCGACAAGACTTTAATCATACTAATGAAATAAAGTCATAATAAACGGCATTACCAATGTGATAATTGAATGAACAGAAATGCCAAAGCAGGTTTATCTTGTATTTTGTATGGTTGTGTACAAAATACACGAAATAACCACTAAATTTTATTAAAAGTATTTAATAAGTGGACCCGAAGTTAGCGGACCCTGCAATGCTTCGCTTTGCTTGATTTAATTTTAAGGAAAGTTATTCCATTTCATTACATTGACCTAAGTAATTGATTTGCAAATGGTTTTTATGTCACTTAGGAATAATACTACACAAATTTAGATTTATAGTTTGTAGGAAGTTAGTGCAATTTATTTTTTTTTTTTTTTTTTTTTTTTTTTTGCTTTCCATGCCACTTTGGGCCTTTCGGCTAACGAGCATGTTTTTTTGGGTTTTTTAATATTTTATGGTCCCCCGCGGGATTTGAACCCGGGACGTCTTGCTTATGAGGCAAGTACCATAGCCGTTGAGCTATGACAGAGCAATTTATTTTTATTGTATTTATAGGTGTACCTACCAAATTTTAATCTCTTTGATTTTAGTGATCCATATTCTCTAAACAATATTGGTACTAATATTTGCAAATTCAGAAATTGTTAGTGAAATTAGTTTGAGTAATTTTTGAGAATATAGAAAAAGTAAATGTATCTATTATTATTGAATTTTTACTGTAGTTATTCAATTTCATCCCTTTGACTTAAGTAATCAAATTTTACGTGGTTTTTATATCACATAAAAATAATATTATATAATTTTAGCCTTTTAGCTTGTATTATGTCAGTTTAATTTATATTAATAGGATAGCAACACCATTTCAATTTCTTAGACTGTAATAATTGTAACGTCTATAACGATAGACCTATGGATAAACTGTGCAATTATTAGTGAAATAGGTTGAATAGTTTTTAAGACTATAGAGGACAAAGAAAAAAGAAACAAAGATACAAACATTCGTTTTCATTTATATAGAGTACATTGTCATGTCTTGAATATTGTTTAAAAACAGAAATATTCTACATAAAACTTACAAATTTAACGTAATTTTTATGTAGACCATATAACTGTGGACAGTGAACATATACTTTTTTTCAAACCCCATGTATTTTTTTAAATTTGATGTTTTATTTACATTTTTTTAATTTCAATTTGGTTTATACTAAGCTACCGTACGATATTTACGTACAATTGCTAAATCATCAAGTATTTTACAATTAAATGCGAGACTCAATAATTCTGCATTCATTTTATTCGTGTAATGCAGGCCTAAATGAATTGACGACGTTGTAAGAATTTATGTACTGTATTTACACCTTGATGACTCACATTTCAACTAAAATATTTGCTAAATCATACACATTTGAATCAGAAAATCAGACGGCATTGTTATTTCTTCCTATGAATATTAATGGTAATAAGAAACCACACCTGCTAAAAATATCTCTTCTTTTGTGGGAGAATCAGGAAACTGGTGTATATTTTGTATATTTACAAAAGTTTTTTTTACCTTAATCTTTAACCCAGGAACGGCCAAACGACACCACGACACCAGGTTAGACGGCGCAAACGCAACAACTTCACACATTTGCATAAATTTGCATATACTTGCATAAACGATAATTTTAAACCACTTAAAATTATCCAATCGTAATAAAACTGGCACCATTGGAAAGGAAATGAATTAAACTTTAATTTTTGTATTTACAACTTTTTCGTAAAACGTATATTTACATACGTAATCATCGTTTTAAAATGTGCACATCGGCCTACAGGACTTTCCACGCGGGAATCTGCGCACAATTCTACTGTTATTTGTCACTCTTGCAACGTTTCCCACCATCTACAATAATGTTTCTTTGGCATTTCTAACATACCGTTGGATTGGTTGTGATTTCATCTTTCTGTTGGTGTCTTCCAATCAGATTTCACAGTACATTTACTGCGTCAAACAAGATTTACTGTAAACCCTTGCTCATTGGACAGTCTCTCAACCGATAAACACGCCTTTTGTCAACGATTATTTAGTAGGCAACGCCCAATGATTTGACAGATTGCTTTATATCATTTTGTAGACGATATTCTGTATTTTGTAATGGTACAAAGTAAACCGGATAAAACCGGTTTTGTGATTGTCTAAACAGCAGTGACAAGTTACGTTGTTGTGAGAACGCCTCGGGCTTTTGTTCCCACGCTATTTCCTATTACGCAACCTACTGCAGGTGTTGATTCGGGAGTTTTTATTCCACTGATGTATTTTTGTTATTCAAACGAATGTAACTCAAACACTTTTGTGAACTAAGGAAAGACAAGTACACCGTTCTTTTCTTTGATTTATCCTCTACCACTTTCTTATAATAATATTTCATTTTTTGTCAAAGCATATACGTAAAGCACGTTACAATCTAGGCCTAGGTAAATACCAGTTGTGTACTTGAAACATAAAAACGGTTTTTTTCAAAATAAAAAACTTGAAATTGATAAATGTTTTTATACAGTTCTATTTAGAACTAA
>JAGFPH010002048.1:0-16557 GCA_018207615.1 Philaenus spumarius
TCGTCGAAGGCCGTTTTATTTAGCCAGAAAACGTTTGGGCGAGAAACGAGAAACTATTGTTGGCCCGTTCCTTATTGAGGGTAATTTAGTCGGAGGCACACCAACTTGAACTTGAGTACATAAACCACATAAAAGATTATTAAAGAGATTAAGAATTTAATCTAACCAGAAACTAGTTGCTAAATGAATAATAATTTCCCTGGCCGATAATTAGGTCTAAAGGGTTCTGTGGAGTAGCATGGAAGAACACCTGACTACTATATTATGCTTGTGGTAAATTTAAACCTCTAACGTAAAATACCCTGCGAGTTTATTTAATGGGTCCTAGAAATAAAATAATAATGAAGTGCATTTCTATTTCTAGAGAAAAGAAGGGTGTTACTGAACAGGTGTTATTTTTGCTCGGAGAGAAATTGTGAACATATTAAACCTCTTCCGCGATGTTTATGAAGAAAATGTAAAACTTCGTCAGATATTCTGCTACATATAGCATATTTATTTTTATTTTTAAAAGGACCGAGTCCGTATTGCTAATAACGATTACAACTTTAGATATTTATAATTCAACTCTTCGACAAAACAATTTGTTTTCGCAATTGTAAAGAACATGAGAAAACTCTTTCACAGTTTTGTTGTCTTCGAATTTTAATTACTGTATTTAGATTAAAACTGTGCTATAAGTTTTAGTAAAAGTTTCCCATCAGTAGATTAACAGATAGTTGATAAATTCAAAGGAGATCGATTGATTGGTTACCAAAAAAATCGTATACAAGGGATGGTATGTTCAGTGGGCGGAATGTTACGCCAAGCGTAATACTTTTTAATTGCGTAGTGTTGGAAAACGGTTTGCCTTTGAATGATGCGTTTTGAATTTTTTAATAGTCAAACTATTACATTTTAACTGAATTATTTGGTCATTTTTAAAAGTCATTTTCAATTTATTTTAAAATCTTAAATTACATAATGTTAAGCCTCCCCCAAAATATTGTTTAGGGGGCTCATATTCTTACAATATATGTACAAGTCTTTTATATAAATATGAGTGAAATTGTATTTAGATCGGTAGATTGGTTACTTAGATATTTGTATCCAAGCGATGGTAGTTCAGTGGTCGGAATGATCCTCAACGCACCGTTACGCCGAGTGTAATACTTTTTAAATTTCATAGTACTGAAAACGGTTTGACTTAAAAAGATTCGGTTTGATTTTATAGTAAAACGATTACATTTTAACGCAAATTATTTGTTAATTTTTAAAAGTAATTTTCAATTTATTTTTAAATCATAAAATAAAAAATATTAGGCCTGTTCCAAAATATTGTTTAGGTAGCACCGTTGCGCCGAATATAATACTTTTTCAATTGCATAGTACTGAAAAACTTCAATTGCAAGTTAATTAAAATATATTGATTGACACCATTAATTTCAGATCTAATTAGTTGTATATTTATACTATTGGATATATTATTTGTATATATACTTTTTGTGCATATGATATTAAAAGTTCACTTAATTTTTCCGCTTGTCTGTGTATCTATTTGATTTGCTTTTATTTGATTTAATAATTGGTTATTGTATAAAACACAGTCAGTAATCACGAAAAGAAAATTGAGGAAAGTGGGACATCAATATAAATTTTTAACCGTATAAATTGCGTTTAAGATGTTCCTCTAGCCTATTTGTATTGCTATTATTTGTAAATAAGCAAAAATTTGTATATATTCGATTACGATTGTGAGTCTATTGATGCCCTGTTTTAAAATATTACTTGTTGTAGCCTACCTTCTGTGCAATTTGGACACTGAGGTTAGCATGTATCTTGCAAAGGAGAGAGACACAGTCATATATACAGACATGATAGCAAAATTTTCAAAGAAATTGTTTATTCAGTGATTAAAGCAGCATCGAAATTGGTTCACTTGTTTTCAAGATATAGCCCGAAAATATAGTAAAACTTTTTCGGCAACTTTATTTTATACTATGTAGAGATAATTAAGTAGAATTAATTACAATACATTTTTATAATTTAATATTTTTGTAATAATTTTGTATTTTTATTGTAACCCGTTTTTAGATATCTAAAATTAGTCTTTGTAAATTAAAAGTTAAACCATTTATTGATTTATATCAGAACTTTGTACGTATGTACGTACGTATCTTAATTCATGTAGAACATCTAAATATATTCACTTTTCTGTTTATGACTTTTAATTAATTTGCATTATTAAATTGTCAGTCATTATTCACTGTATGAAAATGCTAGTTTTAAAATTAATCAGTTATTTACTTTGATTTTAATATAACCCGTGCAAATATCAGTTTAAACACAATGGCAGGCTTAGTGCTATTGTAGGCCTAACCTAAATATTTAGTAGTATACCTATTTAAACTGTTGTTAAATAATTTGGATAAATTATTAATGCAAGCAAGGCTTCAAAGGAGATAGAGCCACACATGATGAGCGTAAAAACAACACAGATATATATCCAGACTCTTGTTCTGAACACAAAAGTTCAGCGTATCTAATTTAATAATTTCCGAAATATTTCAGACAATTCAACTAACCCGACTTTTGTGTTAAAATTACAAAACTGCGCTGGATCAAAGGCGGCGCGGCGGTACCGGTAGGGAGACAGTGGCGAGTTAACAAATTAAAACATTAAATAAGAATTAATATTGAATTTGATTTTCAGTATAAAGCGTAGTGTTAAAATTACTCCGAAAGTCCTAAGGCGGCGATTCGGCTCCAATCAGCGTAGAGTTAAGCCCCGTGGCAATGTATAGTCTATAAGCTCATTTAAATTTAAATGCACCTACAGCTCATACATATTATGTACGTATTATAATTATTTAAAATTAAAAATAATATAAGGAGCTTTAAAAATGTTTACAGCTAGCCCCACAATAGTGCATTTTGTTACAGTAACTTTCCTGTCTTCTATATGCAAACGTTATTACTCTTTATAAATTAGATTTATATTGTCACTCTTTGAATGAACCTTATAAAATAATATTTTCAACGGCGAAAATAAAATGCAAATACAATAGAAAACTGTAACAACTGAAACTGGCAAACCCAATTAATAAAGGTTACTTCCTACTTTAAAAACTGTTATTTCACAATGCAAATGAACATAACATATATAAATGTGTAGGGAATATTAGATAATATTCATTAAAGTGTTTACTGCCGGGACAGATGAACAAAACATCGAACTAAAAAACTCAAGGAAGGTCATAGTTGAGCAAGTATGAATTTTCGGTCTGGCATACTGTAAGACAACAACAGAATGGCGCGGAAAAACTTTCTTCCTATACGTTTACAGAACTTGTAACTGTGTATGTGACATAGCAACAGCGATTGCTCGCAGTACATGTACAGTGTTAGTTATAAATTTGCATATAATTGAAAACATAATGCAACAATTATGTTTAGTATAATTTATTTAGAATAAGTGATAATTATTATTCAATAAAATTAAGGAACGTAGAAAAGTTAATAGTGCATGTACACTACGCATTTGCTCGGATCCTACGCTGTACAAGTATTGGTGTGTGTGTGTGTGAGTGTGGATGTATGTGTGTAAATAAATTTTTGTCGTACAGTTTCTCAAAAACGAATCAAACGATTGAATTCTACGACATGTCATTCGAAAGGGTGTATCAAAACTTAGATCTGATTAGATTTGAGAGTTATTCCATCGAGCCAATCCGAAGAAATTTAAAAAAATAACCTAAATTTTTTTGGAATTTTTATGTTTTTAAAAATAACTTTAAAGCGTGCGAAAAAATCATAATAAAACCATGTATACATTTTTTGTGCTTAAAAAACTGCGTCGACTGCTTTTTTGAAAATGAAAATCGGACGACGCATTCAAAAGTTATCGTTGTTTAAAAATTCACAAATTTTTGTTTTTTAGTATTTTTTTAACGTTTCTACGACGCATTCAAAAGTTATCGTTGTTTAAAAATTCACAAATTTTCGTTTTTTGGTATTTTTTTAACATATCTTCCAGATTTCTCAACCAATCAATATAAACCTGTACATTTTCTTTTTGTGCTTTAAAAACTGCGTAGAATGCTTTTTTAATAAACTCATTTTTAAGCGTTTAAAATTCAAACTAAGCGGGAAGTTCGGGTCGCCGGAATACTACCCCCCGGAAAACTACCCCCCCAAGCAGGTTCCTACGTCATTTTGACGTCAGAGATCGGGGGGACAGTTTTCCAGTCACGCACACTCAAGTTTCGATGCGTTTGTATTATCACTTTATATAATTAGAATAAAAAAAAAACTAGAGGACTAACCTAAACTGTTTAGTCACAGTATGTTTCCGATAACAGTATAATTGTAGGAACCTGCTTGGGGGGGTAGTTTTCCGGGGGGTAGTATTCCGGCGACCCGCTTTTGCTAGGGGGGGTAGTATTCCAGTCGCGGACACGGCTCCCATATTGGTTAGTTGGCAGATTTCGTGACGTCACGTTTCACCTGGGGGGGTAGTTTTCCGGGGGGTAGTATTCCGCATCCCCGGAAGTTCTAGGGTTGGCCTGCACGGTCAACCAATTTCCAGATTTTTTTTTATCTGGGAGCTGTGCAACTGCCAGGATGGCTTATCAATCAGTGGGTAAGGTAATTAATCACTTAATTTTAAACGTGATAAACTACTTACACAAAATAACTTAAGAATAATAATAATTCAAGAACTATTCAGATTTAAATGTAAATATATTTTATACTATTGCGTCAGCGCAATAGCATATATAAATAAATAATAACTATTATAACAGTGTTTATATCCACAGCTAAATAATTATCGTTGCTTCAATAATTGTAAATTAAGGGATTATTGTGATATTGTGATAATCATTTGTGATCACATGTAACAATTAAAACCATGAATGTTAGTTATACATTGTAAATAATATTTATCACAACAATTGACAAATAAAACTGAAAAATCGTAATAACTGAAAAACATGTTGCTATTAAAAGTCTTCAATTACTACGATATTTATTGTCCCAGAAACAGTACAGTTTTGCACAAATAAAATTGTTTCTTATCTTTGTTTTCTGAATTTTGTACAGTATAGTTGTGCAGTCTTAATTTGAAATACTTTTCACATATACCGACACATTGACGACACAGCTTGGCGTCATCTTGGTTCACCGCCACAGCCTGTATATGCCAACTCTATTATTTTTTAGTGCTCTGTGGGCCTACCTAACTATGCTGACATGGATTAATTCGGTAAATGTGTGCAATTATAAAGATTTTAAAATTGTAGGAATATTTGCTAAAATTTTGTATTTATGTATGTTAGTATATATTTAAAGAAAGATAAAAATATTATCTCTTAATTACTTTTTATTTCATATTGATAGATCAAATGCTTTAAAAGTTAATAGACCTAATATTATAGTGAAGAAATTAATAATCGAATATTTTTATATGTTACACGAAGATGTACGAATGCTTCCGGAGTTAAACGAATAGGTTTTCATTTGTATAAACGAATATTTTGATGATAAAAGGTTGTATTTATATACAGATTATAACCTCAAAGGAAATATTATTACGTATTATAACATACATTAGTTCTATAACTCATATTTAAAAAAATCAACTTCATAAGAAATAATTATAATGATTGAAATTGTAAACATAGCCCCGAAGTATAATCTTCACTGGGTTAGTAGTACAGTATTACAGATGGTGGGTGAAATCAGCTGTTATATTATATGTTACTCACGAACGTACTTATGTACACACGGACGTACTTATTAGTAGGACTAGACTTGCATAAAGTATTAGTTGATTGTAAAATACTTTATGCAAGTCTAGTCCTACTCTAAACATGATTTAAACGATATTACTATTATTATCATTATATAATCAATAGCATTGCTATAAATGTCATTCTGGGAAGCTAAACGTATGGGCCTTATATATTAGGATATAACAGCGACCTTCGTAACTTCCGACGAAAAAATCTAATCTGTTCGTCGAAAAACTAATTACCGTATCCATGATGACAGGGACACTCTTTAGTGTCAAATATTTGTGTGTGATTAACTCTCCAAAGCCATTACTAATGAAGGTCAACAACTCTAATCTAAACGCAGTCGCTTGGAGCAAAACAACTCCATTAAAAAAAGATATGCCGTTCTAGATAATAGTTGAGCGATAATCAGACCGAACAAAACGTACCTTTAAAGCGGACGAGAAGGTGCCAGCAGTCTATGCATTTGCGAAAAATACTACATACTTTAAGAACCTTTGAGATATTACGATCACGTGGAAAGCTCAAACATTTCGTTTGATTTAGTATCAGTTACACGCAGAAAATGTTAAGCAGTACATAGATCATGCATGCATACGGGGGTTGTGCGCCGAAAAAAAAGTTGTCGCGAAAATAGTACATGATCGCGCCGCGAGGTAGCGCTAGGAAGAAATCATTGGTAGCATATTTGGTGTTTCATACAGCTTCCGTCGTTTCCCTAATAGATAACGCCACTATCGTCGAATTTCCAGTGGAACAAAATATTGCATTGGATCGGAGTTCTATTAGGTTATCCAAATACAATGGCAGTATTCACGTATTAAGTGAATATTTGCAAGGCTTTAGAAAAAATCTTTACACTAACTATCATTAAAATCCCGTAGATGTCACCATGGGCGCCCATATGATATTTTCTAGGGGGGGAGGGGGCTAACCCATACCGGGATATGGGGCTTAACCACAGAGCATTAGAATTAAATATAGAGGTGCTATCCAGTAAGAGACCAATATACGGCAGTGAAGCCACTTGTCATCAGGCTCGGCGGCCATGATGAGTGAAAGAAAGCGAAATCAGTGGTCCGGGAGCGCTCATTTTTAAAAGACGGCGCTTCACTTACATGACGATTTGAACAACTAAACGTTGATGAAATCTTACGAAACTTTGCGCATTGTTAGAAAAGAAGTTACTGGTGCTAACAAAGTCAGAGTAATAATTTTTCCATTTCTGGTATTTATGTAATCTTGAAAAAACTTCAACAAAAATTTACACATTTTAAAACTTGACATTAAATTTAAATTCGCCTACTACTTTACGTTCTGTTTGGTCAGAGAGCTACAGCATGTGACAAAGTTGTAGCCAGTTAAACAAGGTTTATGGAACTTTTTGTTTCTTTTCGATACGAGCCAGAAATGTTAGGTAGGCTAAGTGTTAAAAAAATTTGTGGCCGGCGCGCACTCAATGCGCTCATGGGCGGTATCCACAGTCCACACTCTGTGGCAGTATTATGTTATCTTGTTCGTAAACTGCATAC
This sequence comes from Philaenus spumarius, assembly GCA_018207615.1. Lineage (NCBI taxonomy): Eukaryota > Metazoa > Arthropoda > Insecta > Hemiptera > Aphrophoridae > Philaenus > Philaenus spumarius. The sequence goes on from JAGFPH010002048.1 coordinate 7,310, forward strand.
TATTTTTTAAATTTCAAGTGTAGTTCATTAAATAAACACCTACTTTTAGTTAGAGTGCATTAGTTAGTAATAATTTAGAACATGTTTTGTATACATTAAGTAACCAAATGTTGAAACATATTTGAGTCGAAATGATAAAAGATATCAATTTCGTATGCAATAGATCTATAAATAATAAGTCATTATTTTAAATCTGAGAATACTGTGTATAACATTATTAATATTAATAGATAACAGTCATTATTTTATCTTTCAAGTTAATTTGATTCTGTTATCCAGGCCAACTTTTTATGATAAAAGAGTGTTTTTAATAGTATCCGATTTAAACACAGCAAACACTGTTTAATTCCAATGCTCTGTGGATTTAAAACACTAATTTATTAAACCATAATAGGCCTATAACATGTTTGATTACATACAAAGGCCTAATACGTAAATGTAGGAATCTAACTAGGACAATAAATACTAGGTTTATATGTTGAAATAATATTTTATTGGGTGTGGTGCGTTCAAACATTCATTGCAATGCAAACAAAATCTTTTTACTCATTGTAAAGTTCATTTCGGAACCTACTTTGATGGGTGTTATCGTTTTCGACCTTACAATGGTACTTCAGCCGTATGTTGAGGTATGTTCTACAAATAATTTCAATCAACATCAACAAAGAGGTCTTTTTCTCCGAACATTTTCATTTTATCAATTAAATTACTGCTTTCAACAGCGTTTACCAACCACACAGTGGTACAAGCATTGACAAGCAGTGGGCGAGGGGGCGACGCTCGGTCCTGTGTCTGGCAGTGCCGGTGCGGAGTGGGGGATCCGCCATCTTCAGTGGCACACTCACTGCAAAGTGGCTTCACCATCGCATCGCTGGATAGCACCTCTATATTTAATTCTAATGCTCTGTTGGCTTAACACGTTCACTGCTCCTTAGCACATCCTTATGCATATGTGAGTTTGACACTAAACACTATGAGAAGCGGCCGACCCACAGTGCATCGAGTGCTTCGTTCGCCAATACCCGTATTGGGAGTATTTTCAATACACAGTGCATTGCGTGCTTCGCACGCCAATTTTCAGCCTATATGCTATGGACGCACATGTGCGTTAGCTTTAAAATATTAGTAATTATTACGTGGAAAGGTTCAAAAATAAAAAATAAAGTAATTTCTACTCATTTAGACTGTAGATATAAAAATAAAAGGTCAGCTCATAGCATAGCAAATACTAAATTTGCGTAGCAGTGAACGTGTTAGAGAGTACCATCCCCTCCTTCGGCAAAAGGAGTCAGGGGATATTTTTGACCTCCCCAAGAAAACTTTTAAAATTTGGGAAGCCAATTTGGCTGTTCAGGGGAAATATTAAACCATACAGCATTGAGTCTGTACCTTTTTTTTTTTTTTTTTTGATATAGAGGAGTAATAAGCCTCCTCACCACTGCGACCCATAAGATCTATTGTGGTATACATCCCCTTCTAGTGATAATCCCAGATCCCTTTCAGGTCTCTTACGAAACCAATAAGGGTCCCGGGATCAACACCACGGACCTCTTCCGGGCTAACAAAAGCATTTCCAAGAGCCGTAAATCTTCTCCGTGCGAGAGCCTCGCACTCGCACAGCAGGTGTTGAGCCGATTCAGTTCCGAGGGAGCAGAATCGACAAGAGTCTTCCGAGACCAGCCCCATTTTTTTGAGGTGGTATTTGGCCGGGCAATGACCAGTGAGAATTCCCACAATCCGTCTAAGGTTGTTCCTACCCAATAATAAAAGCTTCTGTGCTTTTGACTTAGAGAGACAGATAAACATTTTTGCCTGCCTAAGCCAGGAACATTTCTTTGTTCCAATGTGTGGACCAGGTTTTCTCCGCCCAGACTTCAACAACATTTCTCAGATTGCTTTTAGGCCTCCCACAGAAAGGTTCTGGACCAATGAAGGGCTTTTTAGCTCCTATTCTAGCAAGTCTATCTGCTGCCTCATTGCCCTTAATACCTACATGACCAGGCACCAATTTAAGAGTAACTTCATTGAGTCTAGCCATGTCATTCACTGCTTTAAAACAGTCCCAAACTAGCTTTGATTCAAAGGCGAATGATTCAATAAGTGCCTTTAAGGCTGCTTGGCTATCAGAAAGGATGTCAATCCTAGCTCCCTTAATCCCTCTTTTTAGGATTTCACGGGCGCAGAGATCTATCGCAACGACCTCCGCTTGAAAGATTGATGGTAAGGCTCCCATAGCCCTAGATATACTGCACCTAGGACCATAGACTCCTGCACCAACTCCGCTGGCCATTTTGGAGCCATCCGTATACCATTCTTGTATGTGTCCATGTCCAGCATTACTTGCCTCCTGGAGACCATCTATCTTCACTGTGAAGGAGTGGTCGAAATTAAGTGTCCTTCTCATCACATCAGACACCATAAGGTCCACCTTGAGCCCATGAAGCTCTTGCAATATGGTCAGGTGACCTACCAGATCTCCTGGTTTATAGTTATGGGTCCCCATCATCGCCAGGGCAGATCGCAACGCAACCCCCCGCACATAAATGTGCAGAGGAGGCAGATCGAGAAGTACCTCCATAGCTGATGTGGGACAAGAGCGCATGGCTCCACAAATCCCTAGGCACGCTAGCCTTTGTAGTTTTTGCAGCCTGTTTTTGGCACCAGTCTGTTTGACCTTCTGCCACCATACCAAGGCCGCATATGTGATAATTGGCCTAATAATGGCAGTGTATGACCATGCAGCCATTTTGGGGGTAATGCCCCATGTTTTACCATAGAGCTGATTACTAGCCCAAATAGCCCTGGTAGCTTTTTTTAGAACTGCTTCCAACTGAGCATTCCAGAGAAGCCCTCGATCAAGAATTAATCCAAGAATTAGCCTCCCCCGAAAGCTCCAGTCGGACCCCATTGATATAGGGGAGTTCTATCATCAGTTTCTTTCTTCTGGTGAAGGGGACAGGTACAGTTTTGGCCGGGTTGATACTTAGGCCCTACCCCTGACACCAGTTCCAGACCAAATCCAGAGCCTTTTGCATGAGCTCTGATATAGTATCGTCATGTTTACCACGGATTACTATCACAAGATCATCAGCATAGCCAATAACCTCAAAGCCCTTGACAGCCAATTTGACCAACAGTTCATCAACTACTAAAGACCACAAGAGAGGAGAAATAATACCTCCCTGCGGACAGCCTCTTACGGACCGTGTTACTAAAGAGTCATCTTTGTTTTTTACAAAGATTCTCCTTTGAGCAAGCATGGAGCAGATCCAGTTAGCTGCTCTGGGTTCCACCCCTTTAGAGATGGCAGCCCTTTTAATGGACGAGAACGAGGTATTGTCAAATGCCCCTGCAATGTCCATAAATGCACATAAGGCAACTTCCCCACACCTAAGGGCATGTTCAACCTTACCCACAAGCTCATGAAGTGCAGTAATGGTTGATTTACCAACTTGGTATGCATGTTGGCTACTATGCAGTGGTTTAACACTCAAGTGAGTACTCCTAATGTGCTGATCCAGCACCTTCTCAAACGTTTTTAAAAAAAACGAAGATAGGCTAATTAATTGGTCTAAATGATCTTGGCAAGTCCATAGCCCTTTGGCCACCCTTTGGGATGAAGACTACTTCCACATCCCTCCAGGAAACAGGAATATAACCTAACTCATAGCTAGCCCTGAAAACCTCTACCAGATTTGGCAGGAGTATATCAAGGCCTTGTTGCAAAAAGGCAGGGAAAATACCATCCCTGCCTGGACATTTAAACGGCTTCAACGAGTTGATAGCCCACTTGACCTTATTAGGCGAGAATAGTGTTAGAGAGGCAGTGCTGCCTGATCCCCGCCTTAACCACGAGGAGCCAGGATCAAAAGGCACTGCGGTACAACATGTATCAGCATAACTGCCAGGAAAATGGGTATCCAGGAGAAGCGCCAAGGACCCTTTACGATCCCTGGTGTATTCCCCATTATCCTTCTTTAAAAGGCCCATAGGCCTAGTGTACTCCTGTTTGAGTACCTTTTGCAATCTAGCAGTCACAGGCATCTCCGTGACTCTGTCACAGAATTGTTTCCAAGATCTCCTCTTAGATCTTCTTAACTCTTTATTGTAGGAGGTAAGGGCCATTCTATAAGCTCCCCACTCCTTAGTACACTTAGCGCGATTAAAGAGGCACATAGCCTCCCTCCTCAGCTTACTAAGCGCACTATTCGACCATGGCACCTCTCTTTTAGCCTTGGGGAATGACACAGGACAGCTTATTTCAAAAGCTGTCAAAATTGATGATTTAATTCTATCAGAAGCATAATCAAGATTCGTTAAAGACACGATTGGACCAACGTCTTCTTCCAATTCAGCCTTAAGAATCTCTCTATACTCTCCCCAGTTAGTTTTTTGTGGGAGTTTAATCGCTGCCACGGGTTTCTTCTCATAAACAAGGTCAAATCTTATGTGTTTATCATCGGACAACGATGGCTCATTACTAACGTGCCAATTCATAATCTTATTACTAATATGTGTGGTTGACAAAGTGAGGTCAATTGCCTCCTGTCTATTCCCACTCACATAGGTAAACTCATTACCAACATTATTAATAGCTAGGTTACAGCTAAATAAATAAGCAAGCAGTTCCTCACCTCTTTTATCCGTTCTCTTGCTTGCCCATACATGGTGATGGCTATTGGCATCACAGGCAACTATTAGCTGAAGTCGCCTCTCTTTACTATATTCCACCAGCCTTCTGACTTCAGGAGGAGGAATGACATCATTACCACCTGGGAAATAGGCTGAGGCCACAATAGCCTCATAACTACCCCCAGGAATCGGTACTTCTACCAGCACTGCTGTGAGATCCCTAGAAACAAAATCAGAAATAGGGATAGCATTGACATTTTTACGAACAAGAATGCAAGCTCTAGGTCTACCATGATCATTATCATAAATCAACTTACCATTAGGAGTTGACAGTCCCCTAATAAGGCCTCCACTATACCATGGCTCCTGTATAAGAGCCATGTCTAAGGATTCACAGACAAATCTCCTGCCCAGCACAGCAGATGAGGCCTTGGCATGCTGGAGATTTATCTCCAATATCCTCAGGTTGTGGGTCATTGCTGATCCCTCCTCCCATCAGACCCTGAGGTCTTTGGGAGCTGGCTTTCCGACAAAGCCTTTCTGCCAGATCCTCTACCTCTCTCTGGACGTCGTCCCCTCCTATTATAGCTCCCCCTGCCTCCCCCCGCAGCACGACCACGCTGAGAAACAGAGGGGCCCTCAGGATTGGACTTCCTAAAAATATCAGGCCAAGTTGTTCCCGGTACTGTTCCACGCCCCCCAGAGCATCACCCTCCTGAGACCCAGATGGCCTCGAGGAGGTGGAGGGCCCAATAAGCCCAGGCTCCAGGTTAGATGGACCAGGCCCCGGGGACACAGGAGCCACTTGGGCACTAGCCTCAGACGATCCAGGGGGCACAGTAGCCCCCTTACATCCGAGACACTAGCCTCCTGGACCCCCATGTCTTGCTTCTTGAGCCTGATTGGGATGCTTCCAAATTTGAAGCTGAGACGAAAATCAAGTGATTTAATTGTTTTCGCCGACATATGGTCTATGCTGAGGGTTAGTTCAGTAGTAGGCCCTTTAACAGCCTTCCTGACCACCCTCCAGCTATCTACGTTAAGGCCATCATTTTGAGCCTGCACAAAGCCCAGAATCCTCTCATTCGAGTCTTCTGGGCAATGTGGGAAGTATGCCACAGCAATCTGGGTTTTAGGGATATCTTTCTCCCCAACAATCCGCAGATTAGCTCCTTCCCAGGGTTTAAAAGTGTCCCCTAGGGACATAACCCAGTTTGCAGTTCCTTCATTGGAACAGCTAAGGATACAATAGCCAGCCTTAGCTACAAAACCATTGAATTTGGGGGTGATGGCAGAGTTCCGCATCCTCAGGACAAAATCCAGAATCCCCCCTTGCACGGAACGCATTTGCTCCCCGGTCAGGAGAGACCCCGGAAAGTCCGAGGGAAGGATACCCACACGAACACCAGAGATGGCTTGACTATAGTCTATGGGTCTCGGAGCATTACACTCCTGATCAAGGGCGCTTTCCCCTTCTTTCATCTTTTTATGGGATTGATTGGGTGGTCTAAAACCATCCGACCGCTCCCTCTTCCTATCCAGGAGTATGCCACGGGCCTCTTCAACACCATAGCACTCCTGGCGGAGTTTACGAAGGCGCTTTTTATCAGCGCCACAAAGCTTTACAGGACCTTTATGGCCCTGTGGGTTGTCTGTCTGCATCGGACTGGGGACTTCACCACTCCCACTACTGCCCTCTACATCCGATACACCGCAAGTACCAAAAGGTACTTCCCCATGTGCTGAGTCACTTGTCACAGTCACCATTGGGGTAGAAATCAAAGGCACATGAGCCTCCGATGCAACTTGAGTTGCGGTGGAACCAGGAAGTTCCTTGTCGACGGTCGCCAGCACGTTGAGACCTGTGACAGGTACCCTCCACCTTGTAATACTTAATAATAATAATAATTTAATATAAAGTAATAGAATAGATTAGGTAGAGATGCAGGCTTATTATATTGCTGAGATTGAGGTTTAGAGTAAAGTAAGGGGGGGGACCTTAGTTGGAAGCATCAAGATATGCAGTAGGCAGTCTGGGAGTAACAGCGTCCGTGAGTAGACTCATAAATGGAGGGAATTATGCTTGCCTTTGCCTTGTGTGATTAGAGTTAGTTTAGTTTAGTACGGGACCAGCAGAGAGTTGATTTAATAAACAATGTTAAATCAACTACCCGTTTACCGCTTCTTTAACGAACCTTCTCACCACAACCCATCCTGACAACGCACGTACGTCCGCAAGAGGACAGAAGGCACAGCCCGACCAGGGAAAACGCCATCGCTGGAGGAGCCGGACGCAGGTGAGCAGGACTGGCAGCAAGGGTCCGTTACAACTGGTGTCAGAAGTGGGATTTAAAATGCCGTTACAACTGGTGTCGAGAAGTGGTCTTAAAAGAAGAAGTTTCTTCGGAAAAATAGGTAGGGTAAACTTTGTTGGTCTTAAAATAATTTTTTTTACTATAAAATTTGAAATTTTAAATTTTTTTTGAAATATTGGAATATTTAAAGTAAATTTTAAAATTGATAAGGAATAAATTATAATGAAAAAAAAATAATGCATGGTATATTTAGAAATGTTTTCTGATGCAAATGATATGCGATAGCATTGAAGAAACAATGGCGATAGGTTTCCTACGCATAAAAAGACAGGCATAGTGTTGGTTGAGTCACACTGAACCAATACTACTGGACAAATCTTAAAGTTTGCTGAGGAAAATATTTGAAATTAGATAATTAGTTATATTTAACAACTGAATAATATTGAAGTATGGTGTCATTGACAACTTTAAAACTTTTGTTCTAAATATTAAACAAATATCAATGATAATAAAGCAATAAAGGTTATTAAGTAAATAATATGTATCAAATATAAAGGAGTAATAAATACAACTTTTATAATGATTACCTAGCATATCTACATAAGGTTTACTGGGACCTGAATTACACAAGGGGCATCCTGTATATGAGACATATAGAGTGGGTATTCTTTAAAAACAAAATCAATTATTAAATATAAAAATTTTTATGAGATGATAATATGATTAGGTCAATAACAATAATTTAATTTAACTTAAATAACGTATAAAAAGGAACTGAAATGAATCGTATTTAAAGATTTAAAACTTAGAGCATATAGCTTAGAAGTTAGATAAGCGAGAGGAGTACATGACCGGCAGAATGACATCACCTATCTCTGTGAGAACGCTGACTGCAAAGAAAACAAGTTCAAGGTTTCAGGCCGTGTACAGTTTGAAGCATTACCAATGACTACGATTTTTATGTAGTCATTGGCATTACCAATGAATACAGAATACTTTAAGAAGCACAGGGGTATAGGGAAAAAGTCTACGCTTTTCAGCGACTAGAAGACAATAGTTGGGCGACCCACGAACAGGAGCGCTAGCAGCAAAGCTTGACTGTACCAGACCCTTTTGATCCGGATTGTACAAACAATATTTCTCTCTCACTTCCTCCGCTCAAAACTATAGTTCATTTCACCTCAGCGTGAGGCAAAACCAAATGACCGTAATAAAACCCTTACCCTTAGGCCTATTGTGCGACATCGGGGATGGGCACTTGTCGACTGCCTTTGTATTAGAGTTATTGCTGTTTGTCCCAGTGTCATTATGCAAACTTTTTTAATTGAAAGAAAAACTTAAAACAAAATATATCATTCGCTGTGTTTTGATCGCGTGATTATTTTTATACCAAATATGAAGGAAATCGGTTGATTTTGGGGAAGGCAAAGTAAATAGTTAAATCCTATGTGTTTTCAAATATTTTTTATCATCGTGAATACGGAAATAAATTTACATTGAATAATGATGTTGAGTTTTATAAAAACCTCTTACTTACTATGGTTTTTATAAAACTCAACATCATTATTCAATGTAAATTTATTTCCGTATTCATGATGATAAAAAATATTTGAAAACACATAGGATTTAATTATTTACTTTTCCTTCCCCAAAATCAACCGATTTACTTCATATTTGGTATAAAAATAATCACGCGATCAAAACACAGCGAATGATATATTTTGTTTTAAGTTTTTCTTTCAATTAAAAAAGTTTGCATAATGGCACTGGGACAAACAGCAATAACTCTAATACAAAGGCAGACGACAAGTGCCCATCCCCGATGTCGCACAATAGGCCAGAGGGTAAGGGTTTTATTACGGTCATTTATATTTGCCTCACGCTGAGGTGAAATGAACTATAACAATTGCAACTTTTACCCTTGATTCCATAATCAAAGCTTTTACTCACTACCCCTGTCAACAACGGACTCTTTCCTAGTTACTCGTCGTTTGACACCAGCTATGTGTTTCTTTGAATATAGTTTAGAATAAGTAATTCAATTAAATTAAGTTATTATTAGTATTTTGGTTTATTTTGTTTTTAAGTGATTATGTCCAGCGGAATTAAGTGTCATTATTTGCAGTGTCCATAAGATTAATTTTGCTTTTTTAAATATTATGCAGATTTTAACTGATTCATGTATAGTTTATTTTTACGAATATCGGAAATTAGCTCTTTGTCCTCGTTTTGCCGTCGTTATATGTAAAACTTCGAACTTAACTGAACCTGTCAAAAGATCCTTTTATTAAAACTTGTGTG